>CM076582.1:534825294-535023528 GCA_034641835.2 Pinus albicaulis | reverse complement strand
CTATACGCTACTTCACCGCAGAGGAAGTGCGTATATACGCGTCTTCGCTGAAGATAAAGCGCGTATGCGCAATAAAATATACACAGAGGTATACGCTGGTTTATGTGGACGGAAGCGCGTATATACGCGACATCAGTGAAGTGAAAGCGCGTATACAAACTAGGGTTTGCTGAAGCATGGGGTATGAAACATCTAATCTGTTCTGCTGTATTACTGATATCTGATCTGTGTTGTCTGAATTGGTTAGTATCTGTTTGGTGAAGTATGTTTGAGCTTAAAAGTATGGAATAGGTCCAGTCTGAAAATATGATGAAACATGGCCTGCAAGTAGTGTTCTATTGAATTTGTTGGATCCAGTGTGAAAATTGATGAAACGTGGTCCTCAGAGGTACTGAGGGTTGTAGCCTTCAGTCAGGGGGTCGTAGCTCCCTTCCAGTGGTAGCTGGTAAACGAGAGCAGGGGTCGTAGCTCCCTTCCAGGAGAGGCTGGTAAACGAGAGCAGGGGGTCGTAGCTCCCTTCCAGGAGAGGCTGGTAAACGAGGGCAGGTGGGTGCCTGCATGCTGGTAGAAGTCTGCACCAGCACATATGTTGTAAAATGTTTTCTCTATAATAAAAGATTGAAGGCTGAGCAACGGCAGCGGTGGTTTTCTCCCGACTTGGGTTTCCACCTAAAAATCCTAGTGTTCATGCGTGATGCTTTGTGTGATGGTTTACTCTGCTCTTACTGTTCATGTTTACTGTTTATTAAACATCTGATGAATGAATGATGGAATGATATAAGTGAAGATCTAATAACATAATTAGAGATCTGTGTATACGCGAGTTTCATAAAGGGTATCCGCGTATATACGCGAGTCTATTTCAGGAAAGTAGCGTATGGGTTTTAGAAACAAGAAAAAGTAAAAGTTTTGAAGATGCAGTAAATACTGATTCACCCCCCCCTCTCAGTATTTTTCCCAACAAGACAGTCGCAAGACTGTTGTGCGAAGGGATATCAAGTTTCAAGAGGAGAAAGCCATGCAGTGTTCGCTTGAGAGGGAGCCACACTTGCATGCAGATGAGGAGATGTTAGTTCCTAAGGAGGAGCTTCCTGATGTGTATCAGCCACAAGAGGAAGTTCAGGAGGTGGAAGAAACCACCCATGCAGCGCCAACCATCAGAGGGTGCAAGCGCACTACAGAAGCTGAGCGACTGGCTCAAGATGCAGAGAAGTTTGTAGGACCACCTACAGCACAGCGCAGATAGAGGCAGTCACTGGATCGGTACATTGGATACATGGCTCTTATGAGTCAATGTGTTGTGATGGAGCCATCCTCTTTTGAGGAAGCTGTGGAGGAACGCGCATGGGTAGATTCCATGATCGAAGAATATGATTCGATCGTCAGAAACAGTGCATGGGAGATTGTCCCAAGACTGGAGGGGAAATCAGTGGTGGGTTAACGATGGATCTACAAAGTGAAGCAGGCGGCTGACGGGAGTGTGGAGAAGTACAAGGCGAGATTTTTCACCCGTGGCTTCTGCTCCGCCGGATCGAGGGGTTGATTGTGAGGAGACATGCACTGTCTGCAAGGTACTCTTCCATAAGAGACGGTCTCGCTCTCGGTAGCAGTTGGGATGGCACATCCATCGGATGGATGTGAACTGCGTTCCTCAACGAGTCATTGAGGGAGAGTGTACATAGAGCAGCCTAAAGGTTTGAGATCTTCAGCGAGTGAGTCGCATGTGCGCCGGAAACTCAAGAAACCTTTGTACGAACAAAGCAAGCACCTGCGTGCTTGGTACCGCGGACCAGCCGGTTATTTGCGAGCTTGGATTTTCTAAGATTCAAGTGAAGGCGGATCTCTTTCCTCTTTAACTTTGATTGTGGTGGAGGGGAAGCTGCTGATCATTGTACTGTATGTAGATGGTCTGATTTTGACGGGTGATGAGCTGTTGATACTTTCATGCAAGGAGGACCTTGCTAGAGAGTTCAAGATGAAGGACTTGGGCCTCCTTCATTATTTCCTGGGATTGGAGATTTGGCAGCGCAGTGGAGGACTATTTTTTTCTCAGGGTAAGTATGCCCGGGAGATACTGGAGAGGTTCAACATGCATGGCTGCAAGCCTGTTGACACTCCTCTTCCTGGTGGTTGGAGGAAGGAGGATGCTACTTCAGCGGAGGTAGTGGATGCCACTGTCTATCGACAGTTGGTAGGGTCGCTTATGTATCTGGTCAATACACGACCCGATATATGCTATGCTGTTAACCAGCTTTCGCAAGCTATGGTTAAGCCTACCAAGCTCTTTTGGAAGGCAGGCAAGCATGTATTGCGCTATATTAGAGGCACATCGGGATATGGTCTGTGGTACAGACAGGAGGATGGAGCGAAGCTTTCTGGCTTCACTGATGCAGATTGGGCAGGGAGCCCAACGGACCGGAAGAGCACATCTGGAGGAGTTTTCAGCATTGGGTGGCGGTATTTTCTGGCAGTACGGCGGAAGCGGTCCAAGTGGCACTCGATTCGGAATAGAGGCAAGTACATGGCAACAGGGATTTGAAGTGCATGCGAGGCTATATGGATGAGGAAGATTCTGGTCGGGTTGTTCGGGTCACATTTGGAGCCTACTGTGATTTATTGTGATAACCAGAGCTGCATCAAGCTCTCGGCTAATCCAATATTTCATGATAGATCCAAACACATCGACATCAGGTACCATCACATCAGAGACTGTATTCAGCGGAGGATCATGATGCTTTCATATATTCCCACGGAGGATCAGGATGCTGACATCTTGACGAAGGCGCTCACCAGGAGAAAATTCGAGTTCCACAGAGGCAAGATAGGGGTTGCAAATAATCCATATCTTGTTGAGAGGAAGTGTTTAGATACAACGAAGATGATGGAGCTTAGTGAAATAAGTCGCCACTGAGAGTGAGCATGATGTATTTTTGGTGCAAAGTCTATTTTTAGACTATGTCTATTTTTAGACATATGGAGCATGGTCTGGGAGTTGCAGTATGCTATTCTTGGATGATTGGTCGAGTTGGTAAAAATATATGGACCTATATTTTTATACATATAGTTCGAAGTCTATTTTTAGACTGCCTGTCTAAAAATAGGTCAGTCAAATATTATTAGCCCTTAATAATATTTAGACTCTAAACTTCAATTTATTCTCTTGGAGCACTTCAGTTGGAGCTACATATGTGGCCCATGCAGCTGACAGAAGGAATTACGCTATTCCTTGGGGTTTGGTGAGCTCATGCATGGTTGACTTCAGTTAGGACTTCAGTGGCAGAAGTTTGGTGGAGTTGATGAGACAGTTGGTGGAGTTGTGTTCGGTTTAACTTAGTTGAACTGGTTGAGATTAGTTTAACTAGCTAATCAACTAGTAATGAGTGGAATGAATTAAATATTATTTAATTCATTAATTAGTAACTCATTATTCAACTCAAGAACACATCAGTTCACTACAGTGCATGATCAGTTCAGTGGAGACCAGTGAAAGAGGTAGATGAAAGGGTGGAGTTAGCTATCAGTGGCGACATTAGTTGTGCATGAGTTTTGCACCACACTTGGAGGAATTTTCCCGAGGTTATTTTGTCAAGCTAAGGGTCGAACCTTGGGATCTCTCCCATTGAATGACCTTGATTTCTGGCCAGAAGCGGAGCAATTAGTGGATGAGTTTTGAACGTGACTGGCCCACGCGACTGGTTGTGTGCTCCATGAGATAATGCGGTACTTGTGAGAGTATTGTGCTTTATGTCTTGTTACATGTTCTCCAATATAATAACAAAATAGCTATGATGTTAAGGGGTTTTTCGGTATAAGCTTTCCCCATTACATATTGTGTTTATGTGCGCATGCGACTGTTTTCATTTCCGCAAATTGATGATTGATTGTAGAAGAGATTATGTGTTGCATATGAATTCGAATTAGTATGTGATCAAGATAATCTTGGTGGATAAATATTCATTATTCAGCAAATTTCTATAGATTCGGATAGAACCTTGTGTAAATAAGCGGAACCCAGAACGAGCACTGTGAACAGTAACGGTGGTTTCTGGTATTCATCGCACCACCCTTATACGGAGAGCAGTATTAGAGGAGTTAGGAGCAATTCCATAGATTGATCGACGCGTGTCTCCGACCGACATTGCAAAACCGCCTCCCACTACGCACCATCGCGCATTAACCATCGACCAGAGACGCGGAGCGATATTGACAGAAGCCGTCGATCTGGAGGGAAGCGATCTGACGGTGGTTACATGCTATAGGTGCGTGAAGGTTATCCAAGGTACGGCGTGCCATCGTGCATTATTTTCCATGCAATTTTCCCAAGCAATATCCGTCGGATCATCAGAAGCTATGCGATGTGATGTCCGCCATTGGATATGGTAGGCCGTTAGCGCTGGGCCCTAGTTTAATTTATATTTCTCATTGGGTTTAACAAAGGTATGTTATAAGCGGCTCGAGAGATTGTTAAGTCCCTATATTAATAGTGTAGCCCCTTATTATGTTAGTGTAGCCCCCCTTATTTTTATTATTGTACCCCTGTAACCCCCATATTTTTATTATTGTGCCCTTAAATTATTATTGTTAGGTCGGCTAGGATTACATTGTGGCCCTGCAAGGATACATTATGGCCCCATGGACTCCACTGTATAGAAAGGAGAGTTTTTAAGTGTATCATCGAAGAAGAATTGTTCATTTATGTAATAGCAATGAGTTCCTAAAGTAGGCCGATTTCAGGCATTTATATCTCTTTTCTTCTATTTTTGGGCGTTTGAGGTTACACAACATTTGGTATCGGGCTGCTGGATTCTGGGGTTTGTTGCTCCAAACGAGTCATCGTCAAATTTTCGCTATAACTTTTTTTCTACGCAGTTTCAAAAGCTGAAATTTTTAGGGTCCGAAGCTGAAATCCTGAGGAATATTTTCTAAAAATTTCAGAGCTTGGTTCGCAATATTTTTGGAGATATCATCTGTGGAAGTTAGGTCTTTTTTCAAGCTCCTAAATAGGTCATCGTGGAATTTCCGCTATAATTGTTTTCTACGAAGGTTCAGAATCTGAAATTTGTATGGTGCGAAGCTGAAATCCTGAGGAAAGTCGTCAAAAAATTTCAGATCTTGGTTCGCAATATTTTTTGAGATATGATCTGTGGAAGGTAGTGCTTTTTCAGGCTTCTGAATTTCTTCTCAAAGAGGTGATCGTGGGAAAAGTTCAATAACTCTCTCTCTGGGCATCAGATTGGAGTGCCGTAAAAAGTGATCGCAAGTACACAGAATGTAGTTTCTTGGCTATCAATTTCAGAGACAAAGAACAAAACAGTGACACGTGGAAATTCGTACAAGTTCGCTCTACTGAACCAGTCCATAATTAGGTCATTGTGGGAGATTGGACACAAATTTGTCTTGGAGAATCCAAATTAGATCAGACCTGTGGCATTTGAAAGAAGCTTAAGAGGGCTACTACAGGGCTGAATTTCAGATATTGAAGATTTTCAATTTAAGAGATAATTCAATCTCAATATAGAGCTCCTCAAAGCAAGTAAAAGGTGTGTATTTTTTTCCGAATTGCGTAAGTCGTGTTTGAAGAATCAGTTTGAAGTGATTCCCAAGGGCCTATTGAGCATATATTTCAGTATTGCATTCTAAAATGCCTCCTAAAAATAATTCAACACCCATTATGCCCTCAGAAATCTATACTATGATGCATGAAGTGGAAGAATTGCAGTATGAGATATCAAAATTACGGTACCAAGTGCAACAAGTTTCAATATTACGAAGAGCAATTGAAGATGAAATAGATGGTTTAAAATCAGAAATGGAGGCTAAGTTGGATGGTTTGAAGGATAAAATAATAGCAAATATGGATGATAAATTAGTGGAAGATCACATCGAGCATCAACAACAAGTTTTCCAACTCTCAAAGGATAACCCAACTTTGGTGCAGAATCTAATGAAACAACAGGAAGATCAACATCACATCGAAAGAAGTTATGAAGCAGTCATAGAAACAAGAACTCGACAAGTACGATCAATTTCAGAGTATCTCAGTAAGTGGAAGAACTTTCCTGTAAAATATTTCACATGGGAGGATGAGAATTTTATACAGAAGCATCAAGAAATAATCAAGCGTTGAGGACAACACTTGTTTGAAGGAGAGGGGCATGTTAAGTCCCTATATTAATAGTATAGCCCCTTATTATGTTAGTGTAGCCCCCCTTGTTGTTATTATTGTACCCCTGTAACCCCCATATTGTTATTATTGTGCCCTTAAATTATTATTGTTAGGTCGGCTAGGATTACATTGTGGCCCACTAGGATTACATTATGGCCCCATGGACTCCTATATATAGAAAGGAGGTTTTGTAAATTGTATCATCCAAGAATTTTTCATTTATGTAATGTGTTGGAGGTTGCCCCCTCGAAGTGGCTCATTTCTAAGGCGTTTATATCTCTTTTCTTCTATTTTTGGAGCTGGTTACACAACAGAGATATATTCAAAATTCGCAAAGTTCTAACATTCAAGTAAGCATTATATATATTTAAGCGGGGAATGTAATATAATTTGATGCTTTAAAGGTTATATAACAGTGACCATATTTATGTTGGGTGCAAAACAAAAGCTACAGATTATTAATAGTTTGAATCGGGAGTATGGATACATGACGATATATATATATATATATATTTATATACTGTGCTAAAGTTGAAACATATATGTAATAAGATTGAGTTTATTACAAAAGCCTGAAGATTGGGTTTATTACAAGAGCCTGCAAGAACGAAAGAACTAGAGACAGCGGCAGAAATATGGTACAAAAGAAAAATGAATTGAAATTGTAAAGTGAGCTTCAAGCAATTATACTTAAACTCATGTATGAACAGAGAACGTAGACAGGTAGCCCGAGAACAGAGATGGTAATGCACACAAGTACAGTGAACAGGTAAATAAACACAGAGGTGAACCAAGATATATAGAACAACCACTCAATAGTAGCAGAAGAGACAAACCCAGTAAAGCCCAGGTTCAAAAAAGGAACTGAGTGGTATTGAAATGCATAACTGAAAATGTAAATATTTTTGTTTATATTGTTTGTGATGCAAAGGAAAGTATCCTAAGAAAAAGACAAAATCCCACTGTAGCATGGAAATTTGTACATATTGTTGTAATTTTAAAAATGAGTTGGATAAAGGAATAAGAAGACAGAAGCCAAAGAGTCATGACTATTCATTCCAAATTCTTTATGAAATAAAAACAGTCATGTGAGGAACTCTATATATAATATCACATTGATATGCACAAGAGAGGTTAGAGAGAGAAAATATAGAGAAGGTAGAGTATAGAAGTGTAAGGCAGAGAATATTTAGACAAGAAGAGTAGAAAGAGAAGTTACAAAACATAGCTGATATCTGAGGTAAATCAGCAAACATTCAGTTTGAAAAATTGAGGAAGTTGGAGCTTCCCTATCAAGTTGCAGCTTGATAGCTGTCAGTTGTAGCTGACTGAGGTTGGAGCCTCCTGTAGGTTGGTGCCTGCAGAAAATTGAAGGGAGTTGGTGCTTCCTTGCAAGCTGTAGCTTGCAGAATTGAGGTAGGAGCCTCCTGTAGGTTGGTGCCTGCAGAAAAACAGTGGTGAGAGGGAGTTGGAGCTTGCCTTTGCATCACAACAATAATAAGATGTGGTTTTCTTCCTTTATGGGTTTCCACTTATATCTGGTGTCTCTGTGCATGATGTTTATGTGTTGATCTGATTTATATCATCTGCTTAATACCTGCTGCTCTCATATTAAATCTTCTGTTATATTATATTAATACTTGATGCTCACATTCTAAGATTACTCACATATTAAGTTGGATATGAAATGAAGGTGTAAATAAGGTTTAATAGAAATTTTAAAATATCATGAATGTGTTAAACTGATTCACCACCCCCCCCCCTCTTAGTTTAACTAAGGGTTCAACAAGACATGGGTCTCATGCACTACTTCCTCGAGTTGGAAGTACAGAAAGTTGTTGGGGTATTTTTTGTGTCTCGAGGAAATTATGATACCAAGGTACTACACATTTCTCATGGAGAGTTGTAAACCCATGCAGACACCTCTAGCGACCAACTAGAGGAAGGAAAATGTCACTTCAGGTGAAGAGGTTGATGTTACCATTTATCGGAAACTAGTGGGTTTGCTAATGTATCTTGTGAAAACACAACCAAATATGTTCTTTACAATCAACCAGCTGAGTTAAGTTATGGTTAGGACAACCAAATTGTATTGGAAGGCAATGACGCATGTTTTATGATACCTTAGAGGCACTAGCCAGTATGGGTTATGGTACAAACAAACAAAGTGAGTGAATTTGTGTGGCTTCACAGATGTAGTTTTGGAAAGGAGTCCATCTAATCGAAAAAGTACATTAGGTATAATTTTTAGTGTTGGGTCTGTAGTAGTTTCCTGGTATAGCAAGAAGCATAGATTTGTGGCGCCTACCTTGGTAGAAAAAGAATACATGACTTCTAGTCAGGTAGCATGTGAGGAGATATGGAAGAGAAATATACTTGTGGTACTGTTTGGTTAGGACATGGATCAAAATATGCTCTATTGTGATAATCAAATTTTCATTAATATATATGAGAATCCAATATTTCATGATCGTTCCAAGCATATAGATATCGTGTATCATCATTTACGGGACTGTGTGCAGAGACGAATAATGTTGTTACAATACATTCCAACATAGGAACAAGATGCTAACACCTTGAAAAAGGCTTTCTCAAGAGGGAAGTTCTAATTCCATAGGTGCAAGATAGGTGTGGTTGATAATCGCTTTCTTGCTAAGAGGGAGTGTGTGAAAATTTATGAATCTAAACCGGAAAGCCTACTGCAAAAAACTGATTTAAATTATCTACTTGTGTTTATATTAACAAGTTATTTTTTTGAATACTTCAGTAAAAATAATAATTTAAATACATTGCAGCCTACACCAATATACAGATCAATAACTAAAAAATAAATGAAGCAATCACACAAAGGACACACTTATTTTTGGACAATTTCCCCCGAAAAAAACCCTATGCAGGAAAATCGGTGTAGCAGATCTGAGGCTATGTATTATTAAGCAACAGTATTATGAATACAACTAGGGTACCAAAATCTAGCTCACCCAACAGAGAAAAATCCTCGGAAGGCAGATAAAATAGTGTGTTTTACCTCACACTGTAAGTCTCAGCTGACCTAGATCAGAAACTGGTGAAACCCCAGCTGCCTTTGTGCTCCCTCTATGTAGTAGATGTGTAGGCATGTGTGGGTTTGGTTGAGGACTGCATCACCCCTTCTTTGTGTTTAGCTTCCTCTTCAAAAATCAAGTTTCAGCCCTCCCACCTCAAAAACCAAAATGTTTAGCTAAATATCTACTATCTCTCGGATGCTCTATGTTGCCCTTGTGTGAGCCCTGTGTGGGCCTGCATCACCCTCTATGGGGATTGCATCACTCCTCCTGGTGGTTGCATTGCTTCCTCTGTTGTCTCTGATGCCCTTGCTCTGCTATGTACTCTTTGTCCTCCGACTAGTAACTGCTTTTTTCCCTTGATGCAACTGAATCACTTAGATCTTATCTTCTTCTGAGCACTCCATGAGAAGAATTTGATCTCTCGATTCACTTTGTATGTTCTCCAACTGACACTCAAGCCTTCCTTTATAATTTTCCTGTTGAGAAATCAACAGTCATGATCTAATCTTTAATCAATGGCTAAGATTAAATTAGGCTTGATCCTCATCACTCATAAGCTTCTCACCCACATGTTTAAATTAATTCACTTTAATTATTTTAATTCCCCAAGTTTTAACTTGGGCTCCATTAAAAATAATTAATTATTTGAATAAAGTTCACTCCTAGTGGAATTCCTCCAAATGATTTATGGGTCTTGGAGATCTAATGTGTTCTAGCCCCTCCAAAAAAATTTGGAGCTAGAACACATCCGATGCTACCCAAAAATCAACACTCCATCTTAGCATGGAATGTGCTCTAGCAATACTTCTTCACGTAAAGCATCACCCTGATCCACAGCATCAGTCCTCTGCGCTGCTAATGTTCAGCCTGCTACCCCTCATACATTGCATTGTTGCTATCTGTATTACTACCCATGACTCTGCCAATGTCACTGCTACATCTATACTGTATCTCCCTCTCAAATTTTTGCATCATGCTTCCCATACCACTGCCACTACTAACTATTTCACTACAACTCAGTCACTAAGAATTAAGCAACTGAAAAATCTCCCAAAAATTACATACTAGTCATTTTAAATACTCATCGATGTTGGAATGGCCTATGTTGCTAATCTTTGTTGACCCTCTAATTACATTGCACTGTTGTTGCTTTACATTGTGTTGCACTACTGTGCACTGCATTGTTGTTGCTGCCAATGCTTTGTGCTGCTTCATACTTCGACACTCTAGCTCTGCCACTGTTACTTCATCATCGCTTGCATAAACTGAAACCCATCATTCTGTTATTATCATTAAGGGTTCCCATACTTGTATGTGATCCAAGAGTTTGGGAACCTCAAAGATCCCGCCCCATTATGTAGCTGATCTATAGCTCCATATCGCCCCAGTTCTTAGGTGCATGAGAACCCATGGTGCATCCACATCATCCTGAGTTGGAGTAGCCTTCGAGTCAAATTCTTCCTTGCCCTTATTATTTAAAGGGAATTGCGTGGCAAAATGTCCTAGTTCTCCACATATAAAGCATCTGAGCTTTGAAAGTTCCTTATTTTTCTTTCTCTTCTGCCCTTGCTGTCCCTTAGATGTGAGAGCCGCATATTCCTCTTCCTCCTTGAATTTGATCCCTTTGTTGTTATTTTCCGCCTTAGTCCATCGTTTGAGATCTTCTTGTCAAATAGCTTCCCACATCTCTTCCCGACTTGGAAGAGCTACCTTACCCAAAATTCCTTTGACAAAATTCTCCCACTCTTTAGTGATTGAATTCAGCACGGTCCTGACCATAAGCCCAACATCTAGTGTAGCCCCTGTGCAAGCTAGTTGATCTCGAATACCTTACAATCTAATGAGGAAGGGGTTGGTCTCTTCTCCCTTCTGCATTTGAAATAATCTCATCTAGTTCTCAAGCAACATCTTCCATTGAACGGAAGATCCCTAGTACATAGTGGTCAATTCCTCCCACATTTCTCTTGTTGTATTCTTCTAAGAAATAAATGGGATCACATGATCCTTGACTCTGTCTATGATCATGTGTTTTTCTCTTTCCTGAACCTCCTTGTACTTCTTGAGAGGATCAACATCAATCGGAACATCAGTAGTGTTCAAGGAATGATGCTTGATGTGATGTTCATCCAAAACTTCAAGCATCATGGCCTTCCAGATGACAAAGTTGGATGCTCAATGCAACCTGTCCTGGTCCCTCATTCCATTCATGGTCATCTCTACTCAACTAAGTTTCGAACAAGTCCCTTTCTCCCTCTTCTGCTGATTCCCCAAAAAAACTCAAATATGGATTTATTGGCACTAGAAACCCTCTAAGGAACAATCTCCCTCTAAGATTCGATTTCCTTCACAGAAATCCTTCTGCCAACAGATGTCAAAACACTCCTCTCTGATATTTCTTTGTTGCTTCTTAGCACTAGATCTACACTTATTGGTAAGAAATATTTTGAGGTATTACTTCCCTCCACTTTTCTTCTGTTATACTGCAAATTTCCTCCTCATCGGCTCAGAGGAGAAGGATACATGGATGGAAGAAATTGACCAAGACAGAGACCTATTTTTCCATGGTAACACACCCTAAAAACTGTTAGGTCGACTTATAATGCTTTCCTGCTTCCTATAGGAAGTGTTAGGGCCTGGGTTAATGCCCTATTTGCCTAAAGGGTCGTATTATCCATGTTCCATGAAGAATGAGGAGCGGATTCTGAGTAAACAAACTAACATTTCTAGCTTTTTCTCATAGAGTCAGTCCAAAAAACTGGCAACCTATGGTGCAGACCTCTAATTGGACATTTCTAAACCTAACTAAGCATTCAAAAAGGGGAAAAGATAGAAAATCATGGAAACATCATTTATTTTTTCATAATCAAACTAATTGAGAAGAATCCCAGGTTTTTTCCTCCCAAACTCTTATAAATTAGAGGCAAGGGCTCATTATCAAAGGTCGAAAGCTTGATTGTGTAAGGAATGAACTTCGGTTAATGTGAGGACTCAATGATTGGAATAGTTCATTGAGAATTATTTTCATATCCATTGTCACACTGGGAGATTGGAGAGAGAGAGTTTGGAGTCGAATGACTGAGGGAGGCTTGACCAAGTCGATGGTTGTAACCCTCCTTCATTTAATATAATAGAACTGCCTCTATTTTTTCCACATGATATCTTATAATTGCATCTATTGAGTTATTTGTTAAAGATGTATGTTATAAGTGGCCTAGATTTATATGATTTCATGTTTGATTATATGCTTGTCTTTGATTTTTTATTGTGATAAAACTGTGAAGATTACTAGTTTCGTTGATTGTTTGCAGGATTCTGACTTTGAGCTAGTGAGGCAGACTTCCACCACACAACCTTGAGCTCTCCAATAGCTCAGCATCATGCATCGAGGTAATTGTTGTCCGATTTAATTTTCAGATTAAACCTCTCAATATTAATTATCAATCCGGGAGTCGTAAATGCGAGTTGTATTGCATATTGGCTCAACTTATTGGTCAGAGTATAAATATATTCCTTTGTAATGATAAACTAGGTACTGAAATGAAACACACCTTTGCTGGCAAATAAAAAATCTCGAAAAGGAAACCTACTTAGCTAATTCTATTAAGAAAACTCCATACTACATCTAAACTATAAGGAAATACAAAGAAATCCTCAATCATGTAACATTCTCGCACTCAAATTCTACTTTTTAAATCTCCTATGATATCTTGAAAACCTTAATCTATTAACTCCTCTCACTAACTTGAAACAAACACTTGAAACTAATAAAAAATATCACACATTATTCTAATGACAACCTCACACATTAAACTAACTAGAACTACTCTTCATAATAAATTCAAGATTCCAAATTAACAAAAGACAATCCTAACTATTTCTAAAATAAAACTACTTTGCTTCATATAAAATAACACTTAAAATATCCTATTGAAAATCACATTACAAATAATCTATGATAAACCTTATATTTTAATATTTTAATCTAAATGAAATGAATTATTCAATAAACAAGCTCACTCTTCGAAAGCATGCAAATCATAATGAAAACTAAATCAAAATCATGTAAATCAATGATGAAAACTAAATCACTGCTACCTGCACAATTAAATCCACACTCAAACTTGCATTTATAAAGAAATGATTACATTACGAAAACAGGAATAATTCTAATTTAAAATGAAATTTAATTATTAAGCGAAGTCCCACTATGCATGAACAAATCAAACCTTGAATTAGCATTCTAAATGGCAATGCTACTTATTCAAAATTGAAGCATTACAATCTATTCTCACTACTGAATCAAACTCAGAAGTTGGAAAACAAAATAATGATCTAAATGTAGAATTAGAAAATCTAAAATATTAAAAAAATAATTTCAAAACAAAAATATAATTATAGAAATTACACCAAAGCACAATTCCTAAATCTATGAAGAATGAGGGACTCGACTCCAGCAATACACTCATTGAATTCAAGAAAACCAAACGATGATTTTAATTAGAAAATTTGAGAAATCTACAATTCTATTTAGAAAACAATTCACAACAATTATAATTCATGCAGTAAGGTAAAGCTCAATTCCTACAGCTATAAAGAACAAGGGACTCAACTCCAGGTTGCGGTGGATCCTTGCCACTCCCTGGAGCAAGTCCTAAACTAACTCAACGCTGAGAAATAAATAAAATTACAGTACTTACATAAAAAACAATTGTCAGAACTATAATTTATTAAATTCAATCAAAACATCAGTTTAAATGTCAGTTAAAAATTACACCAGTTGTTGCTGCCCCATTTCAATTCTGGAAAATTCAATGTTGGATCTGCATTTCTGAAATTCGACCTCTGCTACCAATTACATTCTCATCCCTGTTTTATTCCTATCGATCTCAACTTCCCTCTATCTAATTGACGGACTACCTTCATCTGCACCCTGTCAACATCTGAGAAAGTCGAGTTTACATCTGAGAGAATCAATTTTGCATATGAGAATTATGCTCTCTAAATGACAGATTAACTAATTCCTCTCCTACATCTAAGAAAATCTATTTGCATATGAGAATTCTGCTTTCTAAATGACAGATTAAATTCCTTCATTTCCTCCCCCAGCGCACAGCGCTCTCCTTTATATATATAGCAGCTATTCTGCTTCTAATTAAAAATCGATAGTTACAAAAAAAACATAAATTTAAGCTTTTTAGTTAATACGATTTGGGAAAAATCAGAATGAGAATATTTTCTTCCCAATTCAAGTTTGATTTGGGTCGATCTAGCATCTAGAAGACTTTGATCATCACGCCTTGCTGGCAGAGGCAACGCACATTAGCTGGGGCATCGCACAGCTGGAATTGATAGAGAATCAAATTGCAAAGACTTATACACATGCTCAAGTTTCTTAGTGATATCATAGTCTTGAAGAATATCAATAATTTCAAGGTATAATACTATGTCATAATCCTCACAAAACAACTCTCCCTCATGATGTGAATCATATTCACTTCTTGGTGGCCTACAATTCGCCCTGGAAATCATGTTCACACCTAATCGAATGCCCAGCCTGCCAATTGAACAATCCGCAAAAAAAAATCATGTTGCCTCGTTTGCGAGCTGACGGCTATGCGCTGTAATGGAGCTCGTTCCAACCTCAGTACTAGGGCCTACCACCGAATGGATCTGGCATTACTCATAGAGAGATTTACCAAATCAAAATATGAAGTATGTTTTCCCTTCGATAAAACAGTGCTTGAAATAATGGCCCCCATACTCGTCTAACAAAGTGTCTTGATTCCCATAAAATCGATACCTATAAAATGAAACTTTGTTCCCAAATACTTTGATTTCTACTGCTTTGGATCCAACGCTCATCACCGGTGGATCAGAAAAATTATGGAAGATGATGTCTCTTGCTATGATGTTAGGAGCCTCTACTATGACTGATATTCTTGATTTTGATTCTGATTTGGACAGCTTGAATCTGACGGTGTGTAGTATGAATAATTTGAATAGTCCTCATAATTTCCATAATTATTGCCACTCCATGAGCCTGTGTGACCACTAAAGCCTGTGCTTCGGTACCCTTCCGAGTTCTGATAAACACCAGCATTGTAATAAGTTGTAGTGCTTGGATAATTTTTTGGGTCTATATATGAGCTTGCATTCTGAAATGAGTTAATAGGTTGATAAGGCTCGTACCAGAATTTTGATCATATATAGATGCAGGACCTGTCTCAAGGCAAGGGTTCTGATTGCTTTGTAGAAAAGCCAGGACTTGTGGAACTTGCGTGCATGCTGCTACTATGGCAAGTTCTTCCATTATGAAAGTGACTATTCATATGTTCTGTGGATGAGAAAGACCTAATACGTTCATGTTCAGAAATGGTTTTCAATGGAATATTCCCTTGACGATAACTCCTTCATGAAGCCGAATTTTTCCAAACGGTTTCCGGGATATAGGAAACATGGTGCTCTGAACAAAACCCACATCTCAGAATTTAGATATTTTGCTCCATTTGGTCACAAATTGACATTTTCATCTATATAAATCTCATACTCAACTACCTAGCTGCTTCTTTTATGCATTTGGTGAATTCGTACTCAAATGCATTCCTGCACCGAACCTTCCTGCAACCAAGAAGGAATTTATTAAAAACACACATCAAATTAACTAATAATAAGAATCTATAAATTAATAGCTATTTTTTCTAAATTCCTCTAATTAAAAACATAATGGATTAATAATGATTAAAAGCACCAGGTACAAGTATGTATTTATTTGATAAAAATCATAAAAACATGGACAAAAATGCAACTCAACAGTGATCCTTCTCTATTTTATATTTTCAATTGAATACTTGCTTGAACATGGATATATTATCTTTTTGAATGTTGTAGCTAATCTGATTGTCTGCCTTGGGTCCCAGGAAGGCTCGAGAGGAATCTTACTCTAGCTACCACCTATGCATTTACCCCTGAGGCACACATAGAGAAATGGTGCAAAAAAACGATGGCAAAATGATTTTTGGGATATGACGGCTGGGTTGATACAAGAAGTAGTAGATAGCATGATCTCTTGAAAAATAGAAGGCATGACATTCAGGGTACCAGGTATCTTAAGACTTAGGAACACCAAAGAGTGTTAGGATTCAAAGATGTAGGAACATCGGAGTATGAAGGATAAACTCATAGAATGGCAGGCTCGACGAGAAGCTGGTGAAAAGAAGTTTTCTGAGGGGTGCCAAGTTCAAGGTGATGTTTCCAAATCATCCTTCAAATTATAAAGAATGAGTCTCTACTTTTTCCAAAAAATTTCCCCATATGATTAGGTTTAATGAGTCTAGAAGGGTAAAATTAGTGCTAGAACAAGGTCTCCTACGAAGCTGCAAATTTGGTCCATTTTGTATATTTTTTATTATATTTAGTCTAACCCAGGGGTTTTGGGGTGGGTCAAAGCCCCTGATGCATTGTAAGCAGGTCAAGGGTAGACAAAGAGTCCGCAAACCATAGTTTTCGGACCATTGGATGGGTAGGCTAAGTATAAATAGTTGAACCTTTTTTAGTCGATAGGTAGAGGATGGATGGAGATTGACGCGAAGTACAAATTCCTAGATCTTGGGTTGGGTTATTTGGGTTAGGACTCCTACTGGTTGTGTGCACGGAGATCCTCTGTCCTGCTGTGTGCGGACCCTGCTGGCTGTGTGCACAGGTGGTATTCAAGGAATGTAAGAGGATTTTCATAAGTAATATATGTGAAGTATTGCTGAAACATATGATGTTGTCTAGATCTTTTTTTTTATGATTGATGCGAACTGAGATTTTCTAATTAAGCTGCGAAGTCGTCTGTTTTATCTTTGTGGTATGAAAGTATCTTCACTTAGTATATTATTGTGATGTGACTGTTGTTGCACTTACTGATTTCATCTCTATTAATGAATGCGAACTATCTGTGTTGACAATATTGGCTGCGATTATGATGTTTTATGGTTGTAATTGATGACATGCATGTGGATACGAACCAGCTAGAGAAGATCTGATAAGAACTATAGTTTGGTTACAACCTGGAACCCTCCGAATCACCCTTCTGTGTAGATCTGATAATTGCGGGCCTGCGTTATTACCTACTCTCTCTCAAGGTGTGGAAACCTGGTTCCAACACCCATCCATACTTCTTTGAGTGAGACTTTGACCTGCGCAAGCAGGTCACTGCCGAAAGGGACAGTAGTATAGGGGTTTTTTGGCAAACCTTCACCTCTGAACCTAGGTCAGGACCCGTCGAGCCAACACTCAGTGATATTTTAATTTTAGGGAGTCTAAAGGAAATTGTAAAAGACAAATCTGAGGGGGTACCTTTGTCATGGTTGATGACTAGGTGTGACAAAGGGTTAATAGTATGCTTGGAACATTTCCCTTTTCGTAAGTTAGTCCATTGAGTCTAGATAAATTAATAAACCTATGTTCAATGGATGTCTACCTCATTTTGATATGAGTACGAGGAGATGAAGTAAACCCAATATTCCTCGTGAAATTTTAACAATTCAAACGAAGAAAAACTCAGTGCTTTTCGTGAACTTTGAACGAGTCCAACGAAGAAAAACTCAGTGTCTTTTTAGGTTTCTAAAGAGCAAGAAAAGGATGGAAAAATAATGGCACATAGTCTTCTTCGTGGGAGTTCAATGATCCCGAAGAAGCAAAATTGAGTAGTTTTTTTCATTTTACGAGCTAGAAAAAGTCCCTAAAAAGAAGGCTCGAGGGTTTTTTTCATTTTTATGAGCTAGAAAAAGTCCTTAAAAATAAGGCTCAAGAGTATAAAAACAAGCCTCAGAGCTTCTTCGTGTAATTTTAGTAAGCCTAGAGAAGTAAACTCAAGTTTTTTTAGATTAACGAGTAAGAAAAATACCGTAAAAAGAATGGTCTTTCTTCTTCGTGGTAGTTTAACGAGCTCAAAGAAGAGAACTAGAGGTTTTTTGGTTTAAAAAGAGACAAAAATACCATAAAAATAATGCTCGAAAGTTCTTGATCTCATGCTCGACTATAGAAGGATATATGCCAGGCATTTCATAGTAAGACCAAGCGAAAACATCGTGGAACTCCTTAAAAAGGGATGTGAAGCATGCAATTTCCTCGGGACTGCAATCTGCTCCAATATGTATATTTTCCACGATACATGTTTTGCCTGATATGTCTATGAGCATAGTCTTTCAAATATTGCCCAAGTTACCTTCCGCATCTATAGTTTGAACAGTTATCTAAGTGGATGGAACAATCTTAGGTGAGTCAAAATGCAGGATTTGCATAGTGGCCACATCCAAATTAGACATCGAAGCATGGTGGTGAAACTCATTCTAAGGTTGCTCTTGTACAAACATTATCTCTCGAATATATTTTTCCAAAGGTAGGACTTCATCGAGGAGATCTTTAGAAGGAGTTGTGATGGTCAATAGGATGGTGCCATCGGTCGAAACCAAAGAAGCAGAGGGTTTAGATGCAGATTGGATGGCTTTATAAACCAACTTAGTTGGTGACAACGGCATTTGTTGTAATATCTCGTTTCAGGGATACCTCTAAAACACGGCAAACTCCAACCAGAGATAGACTGGGAGGGCGTTTACCAATTATGTTGCCTCTGAAAAGAGGACGGAATCTGGAGGCTACCGGCCCTTTCCAGACTCTGTCTAAGAGTATAGAATAAACACACCAAGTGGTATAGAACTAGAATGCTCAAACATATATAAAAATAACAGTGCAGCAGACATAAAATAACATAGAAAGAATGTATGACAACTCATCCAAAAATATAGAGAGGAAATGATAAGCCATTTTATTAAATTGAGAAATATAATGAAGTACAATAGGTGATTAGAGTGATGGCACCTAAACTTGCTCAAGGAAAGTGAATAAATACTCTCATAATACACCAGAAATGGTTGCTCTCTGAACTGTGTCCCAGCTGCTGGAAAACTGCCGTGTAGTTGCTACCATTGAAATGAACTGATAACTAGGGGCTGCTCCCCTTGCTGGAATGAGCTGAAAATCTGGAATCCTCCTCTACTTACCAATCCTGACAAAACCCAGAAACCATATCAGAAATGGCCAACCTCCGAAAAACACCCCCTTGGGGAATTACGTTGGCCTCCAAGGCTCTACGCAGAGGCTAAATAGGAATGGCTGAAATACCACCTCAAACTCCACCAAAATCCTCCCATAGGCAAAGGCTGATCCTTTGCTCAAAATATCGGCTCAAATCTCCTGCAAAACCCCAATCCAGAACACCTCCTAGATGGACTGCGTCCTCCCTCTCAGTGACTACATAGTCTCTATGAATGCACGGCTCCGCAACAAAACCAAACACCAAAATCTCCCAAAATTATGAAGAAATAACCTTTCCCGAGTAGGCACTCGAAGTCCCCTGGGGCTAAGGGCGAGATCTCCGATTGGAGACACTCAGTGCACTAAACAATGCTGCAGACAGGCTAAACAGCTAGCATGCTCAAGAAGTCGAAATGACCAGCTCAATATCATCAACAATGAATGAATGAAATGAGAAGGCTCCTCCCTCTTTTATAATGTTGGCCTTCCTCCAACACCCTAAGGCCTATCTCCTCAACATAGCCTCTCTCTCTTGCCACATGCTCATCCTCATCTGTGCAGTAGCTTCTAGAGCATGTGTGGGCCCCCTCTCTACATGGTGCTTGGCTCCCCTTAGCTCCCCTTTAAGTCACAAAGTTGTGCTACTAGGGAGGGTGTTTTATTCCACTAAGTGAGTTAGACCCTCTTCTCTCACTTTTTATTTATTAATAAACTATATATGGAAAAATTGAACAAAATCGAATATTCCAATTAGCCGTCGCTAATTAGGAATATTACAGTCTCCCCTGGAAAAATATTGCTTGTCCTCAAGCAAATGAAGTGATGGATGCTTCAAAATATTCTCACTCTCCCAAGTGTCATCCTCATCTGGAAAATTCTTCCACCTCACCAAGAATTCCCGGACTATCCTGCTCCATAGTTGCCTCTCCCTGGTATCAATAATAGCCTCTAGCTACAACACCAAATGCCCCTCATCATCCATGGGTGGTAGCTCATCTGTCATTGTCACCTGCTGCCCCAGTGCCTTCTTCAGGCATGATACATGAAAAACTTTGTGGATCTTGCTTCCTTGGGGCAGCTCCAACTCATATGCAACCTATCCAATCCTGCGTATCACCATGTATGGCCTGTAAAAGTGGGGCTTGAGCTTCTCAGCTCCCTTTTGCTTCAGTGACGACTGTCGGTATGGTTGTAATCATAGGTAGAGCAAGTCCCCTACCTTAAAATGTCTCTCCACCTGACCTCTGTCAGCATACAACTTCTGTTGGTTTTGTGTTGTAGCCATATTATCCTTGAGAGCTCGAAGAATGTCATAACTCTCTTGGATCCAAATCTTGGCTCTAGGAGCCTTGCTAGCATCAAACATCACATCAGCAAAAGATAAGGAATTCTTGGATCCAAATCTTGGCTCTAGGAGCCTTGCTAGCACCGAACATCACATCAGCAAAAGATAAGGAATGATACCCATACAAAGCATAAAATGGTGACATACCAATGGACATGTGATGTGTCGTGTTGTAGCAATACTACCCCAAATGCAACCACTTCAGCCATGCTCGCTGCTGCCTACTGACATAGTTTTGCAAGTAGCCCTCCAGCCACTTGTTAACTATCTCCGTCTGTCCATCCGTCTTTGGGTGATAACTGGTACTCGATGTCAACTTCGTCCCCACTAGCTGGAAAATCTCCTGCCAAAATCTGCCCATGAAGCGACTGTCCCTGTCACTGATGATGGTCTTAGGAAGACCATGCAGCCTGAAAAACCTCTCTGAAGAGCAGCTCGGCCACCTGTGCTGCTGTATAATGCGCGAATATGGCGATAAAAGTGCGCATACTTTGTCATCCGATCAACGACGACAAAGATACAAACCTTGCCCTGCACCATGGGCAATCCTGTGATGAAGTCCATCGATATGCTCTCCCATTTCCCCTCCGGAATGGGAAGAGGCTGCAACAATCCTGCGGGATGGCTCATCTACCCCTTGTTCCTCTAACAAACATCACACTCCTTGATGTGCTGGAGTACGTCTTCCTTGAGGCCCTTCCATGAGAACCTCTCTAATGGCCCTGTAGGTTTTGGTAAACCCCTGATGGCCTGCCAATGGAGAATCATGTGATGCCTGAAGTATCTTCTTCTTAAGCTGAGATCCCTTAGTCAAGAAGATCCTGTCCTTGTAGTAGATGATCTCATCGACCACCCTGTACCAGTCATCCACCACCTGTCCATCAAGAACCTCACATGCAAATCTGTCCTTGGAGTACTCTACTAAAAGTTGAGCCCTCAAATATGTATCCAAGCTCATAAGAGACACTATGGCCGGTCTACATGAAAGGGTATCTGCTACCACGTTGTTCTTACCTTGACATACTCAATGTCAAATTCATATGCCTGGATCTTACTGTTCCACTTCTACTGCCTCTCCTGTAGCTGCTTCTACTCCAATAAGAACCTAAGGCTGTTGTGATCAGTCCTCACCCTTAACCTGTTACCCACTAAATACTGCCGAAATTTGGCCAAGGCATGCAGAATGGCCAACATCTCCTTGTCGTATATGGAATACAACCTCTCATGTGGAAGGAGCTTCCGACTCTCAAAGGCTATAGGGTGTCCTCACTGCATCAAAGCGTGCAATCCCCTCTCCGTGCATCACTCAAGACAAATAGGCTGCGTAAAATACAAATGCAGAAACGCGGCAACTACTCATCACCTCCTTCGGGCCTATCAAACTCAGCTCTGACTATGTCTGACCAAGTGGGATGCCCCTTCTTCGTTAAATACGTAAAAAATTTGACAAAGTTTGTAGAAACTCTTGATAGACTTCCTATAATCATTTGCATATGCGATGAATGTTTAAAGTTCGTCACGTTCTAAGCTCACATTGATCACTGATAGCCTAATCTTCTCTCATGCAGGCTCTCACTCGAGTCCACTCCAATAATGTGTTTAAATACAACATATCTCATCATCCCAAACTCACACTTCGACTTACCATTGCTCTTCAAGATATGTATCTTGCCTCTGTGCTAGAGATGCTCCTCCCAAGTCCTGCTATATATGAGTATGTCATCGAAGAAGATAAGGCAAACTTCTCCAGATAGCTGGAAGATATATTTCTTAAAGTGAAAAGTGAACGATGTGATGATTTATTCAAAGCATAAAAACTCAAAGTCTTATAAATTTTGAAGGTGGTCTTGGGAATGTCTGTTTCTCAAGATACGATGGTACAGTCCCTGATCGTCTTGAGAAGAACCGGGCTCCTCTCAACTCATCCATCAACTCATTGATCCTGGGTATAGGATACCTGTTCTTCAAGGTCTTTTTGTTCAAGGCCCTGTAGTCAATACACATCCTCAAGGTGCTGTCCTTCTTCTTCACCAACCCACGGAAGAAGCAAAAGGACTCGTGCTCGGCCGAATGTGTCCAAGAGCCAGAACTCCTGGATGGCCCGCTCAATCTCATCCCGATAGGCTTTGGGATGCCTATAGGGGGTAGTAATCACTGTCTGTATGCCCTACTCAAGCTCAATGGTGTGCTCAAACCCTCAGTCTGGTGGCCTACCCGGTGGTATATCCCCAAACTAACTACTCATCATACACATCGAGGATGTGGACGCATGCTCGATTAAAGGCTCGGCGGTGGTCTCCTCTGGTGCGCAACTCAACCGCCCACTCTATGTCTCCCTTTCGGAAATCTGCCTCCATCCGGTGTGTCGAAACTGTCTGAGGTGGGGAAGTGTGCATCCCGCGGATCTTCTCATGCTTCCCGGTCTTCTTGTCATCCCACTCCATCTCTAAGGCCTCCCAATCCATGGTGACCTTCCCCAGAGTAATCAACCACTGAACACCCAATACCACATTGGTATCTGGTATGTTGATCACGAAAAAGTGGTGGTGCGAGTATGAAGTGCACCATCGTTACTACCAACTCTGAACACTCCCCAGGAGCTGCTTGCATCGTTTGGGCTCTTGGGACCAAGGCGAAGTAATCAAACTCTCGTTGGTGTACCTCGCTCGACCATGCATCAATGAGTTGTGGGTTTGCTTGTCAACTTAGCCCGACACTCGCAGCCACTTTGCGCTTTCCCTCGTATGCGTAGCGTCAAATACTTGGGAACTCCTGTAGGGCTGCAGGGTCCCCCATTGGGTGAAAAATCTGCACCTCATCACACAGGACGACGACAGCCCGATCTGGGCCGTCGGCTATCCTCCACCACTCTCATCATCTTCCCGCGCTATCATCGAGAGGAGCCTCAATGGTGTGGCACTGGGCGGCACACCTGTGCCCTGGGTGCCACGGCTCGACCAAGTGAGCTTCGGCCACTTCTTCCTCAACCTCCCTCACAGGCATCCCACTTTTTGTTCTGCCTTAGTCACACAGTTCCCCCTTGGGAGGCGGAATCCTCACATCCTTCCCCTTGGGCTGGAAACCTTTTCTCTGGGGGTAAGGTGTCCGAGTCCTGGGCAATGCATCCTGCAAGTCTTGGGTCCTGCTAATAGCATCCTAAAGCGTAGCTGGTCTAGTAGACTTGACTAGACCCCGAAGTGGCTCTGCTAATCCCTCCACAAACATATAGATCATCCGTGCTGCGGATAGATCTGGCACCATCACTGAAATCCTCAAGAAATCTGCAATGTATGTCTCGAGGCTCCCAGTCTGCTTGAGCCTTGTCAGCTCAACAAAGTGCTGTTTCGGATCCCTCCGGTCAAATCGCTCCATCAATCTCCTGGTAAACTCGGCATATGTCGTCACTGTAGAATGTCCAAGTGTGACCATCCCATGGAACCACCAGTCCTGGGCCTCACCATCCAAATGCAATGTTGCCACCTTGATGGCCTCCATCTCCGACATCTGGTTAAGCTTGAAATAGATGTCCAGCTTCTCCACCCAAGACTTTGCCGAACTGTTTGATGAGCCATCAAACGTAGGCAAATGAAATCTGCTAGATGTGCGGTGGGTATCTCCTTCATGATAATGTTGGTGCCCTCTATGATGTTTGCGGGGTCTACTGTCTCGCTGGAGCTGAACAAAATCACGGAATGAGAGAGCATCCCTGAACTCTTGCCCATAGGCCTGATACTCTGCAAAATACTCGCCCATGTGACCAGGCTCTGCCTCCTGCTGGGCTCCTGCCCCTGTGTCTGCTCCCAAGAAAGTGGGCATGGTAGAGCGGGTAGGTGCATGTGAAGCCATCGACTGAGGAGTATCACGCTGAGCAGCACCATACTCCGGCAAATGGTGGGATGTACCTGATCCCTCTCCTACCTGGAAAACCCGTGGGATCTCACGCTGTCTAGCCTCTACAATGGTGAATCTTTGACCCATCACCTCAATCTGTCTAGCTAAATCCTGCACTGATTTGAGGAGTGCCTCCCCAAACTGTTTGGCCTCTGTGTCATCTGCCATTGGCCCTCTCTGCTCTGAATCTAATACAGGCTCCTCCTGCTCTGCGTCTGTCACAGGCTCTCTCTCCTACTCTGTGTCCACTACCCGAACATAGTCTCCCTCTCCGTAGGTGTTCTCTAACCTATGCTCACGGTCTCTGTACTTCCTGCCTTTGTAACAAATATATGGTCTCTTCCCCGGTGTCATAGACCACAAACTGAGCCAGAACTATGCTCTGATACCACTGTAATATCCCGTTTAAGGGATATCTCTAAAACACGGCAACTCCAACCAGAGATAGATTGGGAGGGCATTTACCGGATATACCGCCTCTGAAAAGAGGACGAAATCCAGAGGCTACCTGGCCCTTTCCAGACTCTGTCTAAGAGTAAAAGATAAACACACCAAGTGGTATAGAACTAGAATGCTCAAGAATATATAAAAATAACAGTGCAGCAGACATATAATAACATAGACAGAATGTACGGCAACTCATCCAGAAATATAGAGAGGAAATGCTAAGCCATTTTATTAAATTGAGAAATATAATAAAGTACAATAGGTGATCAGAGTGATGGCACCTAAACTTGCTCAAGGCAAGTGAAGAAATACTCTCAGAATATACAGGAAATGGCTGCTCTTTGAACTGCGTCCCAGCTACTGGAAAACTGCCGTGTAGCTGCTACTGCTGGAATGAACTGAATACTAGGGGCTGTTCCCCTTGCTGGATTGAGCTGAAAATCCAGAATCCTCCTCTACTCACCAATCCCGACAAAACCCAGAAACCATATCAAAAATGGCCGACCTCCGAAAAACACCCCCTTGGGGAATTACGCTGGCCTCCAAGGTTCTGTGCAGAGGCTAAATGAGAATGACTGAAACACTACCTCAAACTCCACCAAAATCCTCCCACAGACAAAGGCTGATCCTTTGCTCAAAATCTCGGCTCAATCTCCTGCAAAAATCCCGATCCGGAGCACCTCCAAGATGGACTGCGTCCTCCCTCTCAGTGACTGCGCAGTCTCTATGAAAGCCCAGCTCCGCAACAAACCCAAACACCAAAACCTCTCACAAAATACTGAAGAAATAACCTTGCCCAAGCAGGCACTCGAAGTCCCCGAGGGCTAAGGGCGAGATCTCCGACTTGAGACACTCAATGCACTAAACAGTGCTGCAGACAGGCTAAACAGCCAGTGTGCTCAAGAAGACAAAACTTCTAGCTCAATATCATCAACAACAGAATCCCCCAAATGAGAAGGCTCCTCCCTCTTTTATAACATTGGCCTTCCTCCAACCCTAAGGCCCCTCTCCTCAACGAGCCTCCCTCTCTTGCCACGTGCTCTTCCTCTCCTGCGCAATAGCTTCTAGAGCATACGTGGGCCCCCTCTCTATGTGGTGCTTGGCACCCCTTGACTCCCTCTTAAGTCACGACGTTGTGCTACTAGGAAGGTGTTTAATTCCACTTAAGTGAGTTAGACTCTCTCCACTCACTTTTTATTTATTTATATACTATAGACGGAAAAACTGAACAAAATTGAATATTCCAATTAGCTGTCGCTAATTAGGAATATTACAATTTGAAGCCCCAACCAACTTGTTTCTTTCTTTGCAAAATGACATTTTGATAGATTCATATGTAGACATAAATCTACTTACTTGTGAAGATGCTCCTCGACCTGTTGCCTTCTCGAATATGATGATGATATAGGTAACAAAAAATTCTTCTTGACGAAGATGGTTTTTCTTCAAAAGTGATCCTTGACTCTAGAGAGAGGGAGATCATGTTAGATCTGTTGATGATGATGACGACCTTCTTGATCTTGATTCTCTTGGATCAGTAGGCTTCAAGTTATTTTGATTTGTAGATCTCTTCAACTTGAGTAGAGATAGGGTTTTGTGGTCTCTTTCCTTGATGATGACTTGAGTGAGGATCCCAAGAATGCTTCTAGTGTAGACTTCTCCTTTGATTTATCTATGGTTTTGACACTTCCTTCAAGAAGATAATGTATACCTTGACATCAAAATGCCTCGAGGATGAGATGATCTTCTAGATGCTTTGATGCCCTTTTAGAACTTCGATCCTTGATGCTTGATTGTCTCTTATGGAGTTGCACTTCCTTAACTTGTCACCTTAGCTCTGATACCATGTTGAGAAATCTAGGGCATAGGAATTAGGTGATTTCTCTTACATGATAACTACTTGTGAATACTGTTTATTTCGTTAGATTAGGTTCTTCTTTGACTTAGATTATTATAGTTTTCTTCTTCATCAAACAGTTACCAAACCATAAACAGTAATGAGACAAGAGACACAAGGTGTAGGCGATCAACCGGGGCCAAAACCTCTCCAACTTGAGAGGAAAACCCAAACGAATTCTTGTTCTTATAGAATCTTCAAGTGACGAATTCCAAGACCAAGACCCTTGACCTAACAACCTCTATAAGACCAAGTCACAAGACTTCTTCGAGCAATTCTTCTTCCTTGATTCAACACTAGTCAAATTGGTTGCTTCCCTTTGGATCTCGGCACCCTTCAGATTTTGGCCTCTTGGATCAGACCTGTAATTCTCAACCTCTTCAGAAACCCTAGTTGTAGCATGTGTGAGGGTATATCCACCAATTTTGCACCTTGATTCCCATCGCTTAGATAGCAAGATTTCCTTCTGCAATTCGGCTTGATGGATACCTTGTCTTCTTCCTTCATTTGGCCTCTACGATGATGGTGCTAGCCTCAACTTCTTCAGCAACAAATGACACTAATTTTCCTTGCACGTGTGAAGTATATTGGCCCAAAAACATATCAAAACTAACTCGATTTTGATCCTCCTTTCTTCGCTTGGTGATGAACTTATTCTTTGATGTTTTCTTGCACTTCCTTTTCGATCTTGTATGCTGGATCGAATCATCTTCAACTGATGCTGAGTTCTTCTATATATAGTGGTCTGTCCATGTATAATAGGCCTACTTGCAATTGTTACTATGCTGACATCTCCTTTTAGAATAATATTTAGCTTTTTAGGAAGGCCGACTTGAACATTTGCTTGTGATGAGGTCTTGGAGGATTAATGACTCAAACAATTTCTCCTTTTACAATATGTAACATGCCCAAATGGGTCTTCAATACGTGACATTGACTCAATATACTTTGTGACTTAATGACCAAACCTAATAGCTCACAATGGGAGCTTGATCTAAAAATAAACTTCCTTGAGCATGAAACCCATGCCTCAAGCATAACAAAATAATTTTTTTTTTCTTTTTTTTCATTAATTACATAAAATCACAATTACACATGTCATTATGAAGACCAGACCTAGTTACATATTTCCACAATTTTAACCACCCATGTGGCTAATACATAGAAGAATTTTTTTTCCTATTGTTTCAACTCACTAGACAACATTCGTATGATGATCCATAGGTAGTTAGCCTCAGATGCCTCTCTTCCATGCTCTGGTTAGTGATTTATCTAACTGGCTCATCCAATGAAGGTGGGTCATCTATTGTAAGGTACATTAGTCGTTTTTTTATTCAAGTGATTTTGTTTAATGTTTAAAGGCATTTTAGTATGGATCACAGGATGAATTGGATGACAGATTTCTTTTGGTTGTACTTTTGTTCCCATGCTTCACCTTGGTGGTTATCTCTTGCCCGTAGTACATTGCAATCTTCCCAGAGGCCTTTCTTTCACTATATGAGAGTGACACAAATAAAACTTTAAAAGGCTTCGGTTGATGTAAGACTTTCCATTTCTCCCTTTTGTCCACATCCCATCTTTGGGTTGATCGTTATCTGTCATCAATATTGGTTCCCTGTTTTCCTCATCCTTGAGTAAGGGCTCAAATTTTTTTCCCTAAGAGGTTGATGCAATATAAAGAATGGAAAGAGCACGAGCCATAATGTTAAAATGTAAAAGATTGGTAGAGATAAATGAAAGTGTTTGGACGAAAGCCTATCCTGATCTCTAGTCCTCTCATTAGCCCTCACCTAGTTCCCAGGTAATGCATGAGCTATCTAAATGAGAGGAAATTTGCATATCCCAACCCTAATGGAGAATGAAACACGTCATCTTTAAGGGGTCAATGTTGAATCAATGAAATCTTGTAAACCAAGCTATATTTGCAAAAGAAAGAGAAAATCAATGAAAAAAAAGGCCCACAAAGGTGTTGGTAAAATAGATTGATGAAATGCATAACTTGTGTTCCACAATTCCTCCTCATCACATCATAATGCTCAAGGATGTTGGAATTTCATAACTGGTAAAGACTGTGCCATCCTCCATGAAGTAAACCCCTACCATGTCATTGACTTCATGCACTTAATAATTGATGGGTTGGCTAGGAACTATTCCTTCGCTTAGGGTTGGAAGCATCTAATAGGGACTTATGATAACCCTCATATACCTAAGCAATGAGCATGGTAACTTGTTTCCAAATCATAAGGTGTAATGTCCCTAATTTTGTAAGTGTGGAAATTACTAAGGAGTTTGCCCAATTTTGATAATATTATATAAAAGGTTAATTAATAAAAAGGGGCAAATATTATTTTATTAGAAAAGGTGGCAAAATCACCTAGTGGAAAGTGGCCCTCACCAATCAAATAATATTGAAAAGGGAATCTAGAAGCTTGGAGAAAATTCAATGAAATGTTATAAAACGATGGTGGACTCATTTGCTAATCATTCTATTCTACCTTATCATTTCTCATTGTTATTGAAGAGAAACTCAAGCGAGTTTTAGAACGAGGGTTTCAAGTGAAATCCTCACCTTAGCTTCGGTGGATCTCATTACCGCCCTAGCTAGTTCTCTAATTTCATTCGATGCTCTCTTTCCATCCTAGTTGGATTATTTTTCAAGAGCTTATTTTGAAGATATAATTGAATTTGTTGGCGGGCATTTTTCGGCACTCTGGTTATTTGCAGGAGGAGAAATTCCTATCATTCTGAAGAGGGCCAAATTTACTCAAAAAATACAAAGGCCACAATACCTCTCACTCATCCAAGATCTACTTCATAATATTGGCACAAAAAGAGCAAATCGAACTCTAGCAATTATTCATCATTGTAGTAGGGTTTTTACTAGAGAAGAGGAGACTGATTTATTGGATACATTTCCAGATTTTTTTGTCAAAAATTACCTTCAGTATTTGGGCTGAACATGAGGTCGAATTCATCCTAGTTGGTGGGCCAAAATTCCCTATTTTTGAGGTATGATATCTCCACATTTAATCTCAGACTTGAAGCTATTTTTTAGTGCCACAAATTTTCCAAAATTTGTCTTGCTCAGGTAGGGCCCGAGTTCTAGTCTTGAGGGCCGAGTTCCATTGTGACGAAGAGGAAGAGTTTCCCTGGTTGAAAAAATTCGAGCTTGTGGCATTTAGAGGGCATGATTTCCTAGCCCAAGAATGAGTTAACTATCGCTGAAGTGAGGGGTTGAGTTTCTTGCCCAAGAGGAGGTCGAATTTGTCTTTTGGTAGTAGATTGCTACACATCCATTGTTGGCTAAGTTTGTGGATTAAAGGCTGGATGCATATGTTGATAGGGAATGAGTTTTGAAGCTTAGAGGCTGGATGCATATGTTGGGTTAGTTTCCTATTTAAAATATTTGGACATTTCGGTTAGTTTCCTATTTGGGCAACAACATTTTCTGGGGCCGTTGCCAGGGATAGAGTTTTTTGTCCCTGGTTTTCATGACATTCTCTCCATCTTTTCATTCTTTCATTTTTCATTCTCTCCCTAATCTTCTTATCACCTTGTTCACATTTTCTATTTGCGCCGTTGGTACTCGGACGCTTGGGTTAGTTTCTTGTTTGGGTGGTGACTCCACTTATTCATCCATTCACAAGAGCTTATGCTGGAAGAAATCCTGGTCACTTGGTTAACCCCGTTCTCGATCCTGAAAAGGCTCTAAGAGCTCGGTTAAACAAATTACATTCTTGTAAGCATTTGATCTTTCTCGGACAGGAATCCATCCCTAATATCCACTTGCTTTTCCTCGATCTCTTCAGTTTGGAGTCAGGACATCATGGAGTTTTTTAGGCCTTGCAAATTTGCCAATATCCAGGGATATCCTCATGCTCTTCCAGATGCTGGTTTAGATAAGATTCTTGTGTTTCAAGGGAACAATGCAATCACTGCTGATGCTCATATCAAGAATTTCACATCCTTCCTACTAAGACATGCTCACTCAACTGCCTACAATCATGAAGATGTTGTGAAAATTTCTGAATCCAATAATACATAAATCCTACTGCAGTATCTTGATTTACTTCTCCTATTTGTGATTAAATTATACAAGTTATTTTCAGAAAATATTCAGAAAATACCGAAGTAAACACAACTAACTGCTTACACACATACAGATTATTTACTGAGTAATACGCTCATTCAAAGTGATAGATTTTTCGGAAAAATGTCCCCGAAAAAACCCAATGCGGGGAAACCGGTGCAACAGATATGAGGGTTTATTATTATTAAGCAGAATCTGAGTACAACAAATTTGAGCACCTTTCTGGTTAACTCGATAGAGAAAAATAGATCTGTAGCAATACCTGTTGTTCTTGAGTCTGAAGACGGGACTGATTCACACCCTCAAACGGGATTTACAGAACTCAGCCTTGTTCTACCTCTAGAAACCCTAGCGCTGCCCTAAAGCTGCCTGCATCAGCCCTGCTAGCCTTTGCATGCCCTTGTGCTGCTTAAAAGGGACTGCGTAACCCCAAAGTAGGTGACACAGTCCTTACATTGCCTTGGATGGCCTTTGCATAACCCTGGCGGCCTCTTGAAGCTACAGCGCTGTCCCTCCTGGGCCTGTGTAGCACCTGCGTAGCGGCTGAAACCGTTTGCGCTGCGCAGCTGCTGCGTAGCCTCAGCTTCCTCTGCGCTGCTCTGTAGAATTCCAGCTTAGTCTCTCAGCTCTACCTTCGTGCGTGTGTCTCCAAATGACCCTCAAGCCTTTCTCTTATACTTTTTCGTTGAGACATCAACGACCATGATTTAATCTCTTATCGATGACTGAGATTAAAATACTGCTTGATCCGCGTCACTTAGAACATTTCATCACATGTGTTTAATTAATTCACTTTAATTTTTCTAATTCCCTAAGTCATAGACTTAGGGTCCTCATTAAAACAAATAATTATTTTAATATCTCACACATTAAATGAAATTTCTCCAAACACTTTCTGGGTTTTGGAGGTCTTGTGTGTCTTAGCCCCTCCTCAAAATTTCAGGGCTAGAGCACACCCGATGCTACCTCAACACTCAAAATCTCAACACTCCCTCCTAGCATGGAGTGTGCTCTAGTAATACATCCATACCATGTATCACAAGATCTCGATGTTGATCTCTGTGCTGTTGATACTTGGCCTGCTGCCCACCATCCACTGCGCTGCTACTTTCTGTACTGCTGCCCATGTCCCTGCCACTGACACTGCCACATCTGTATTGTAGCGCCCTCTCAAATCGCTGCATCATGCTGGCCATAGCACCGCCACTACTAACTGTTGCACTGCAACTCAGTTGCTGAGAAGTAAGCAACTAAAAGACTCTTGCCCAATCGTTGAAAAACAAGTCAGGTTGCATCTCATCATTGAAGCTCCCTTGGCTGTTGCTCTGCGCTGTCCTTCTGAAGGCACTGCGCTGCTATAGCTCTGTACTGCGTGAGCACTGCCTCTCTGCTCTGCTGAAGTCCCATCAACCTCTACGCTACTACTGCCTCTACACTGTGCTGCTCCCTCTACAACACTTCAACTTTGCCCTCTACTTCAATGTGATCTTCTGCAAAAATCTCCTTCTTGTCCCGCTACTGTCTTAAGGCTCCCGTAGCTCGTATGTGATCCAAGAGTTGGGATTACTCAAGGATCCTGCCTTCTTGATCTGTAGCTGCTCTACAGATCCAAATCGCCCCACTTACGTGCCTCATGAGCACTCATGGCTACGTCATCATCACTCCCATTGTCCTTTGCTGCTGCGACTTTAGATTCAGAAGATCTTTGTCCTTCTTCTTAGGACAAGTGTTGGCGAAGTGTCCAAGTTCGCCACAGTTAAAGCACCAGACCTTGATAGGTCCCTCTTCTTCTTCCCTTACTTCCTTCGTTCCATCGATGCAAGGGTTGCGTCATCTTCCTCTTCTTTCTTCACCCTGACAGTTCGCCTCTTGGTGATTCTTCTGATCTCCTTTTGACGGAGGATTGCCCACATGTCCGCCCAGGATGGTAACGTTGCCCTGCCCAATATGCTCTGGACAAACGTTTCCCACTCCTCGGTGACTGCATTCAGGGCAGTCCTTTCCAAGAGTCCTTCATCTGGAATCGCACCCATTGCAATCAGTTGATCCCAGATAGTCTGAAGTCGGAAAAGGAAGGGATCTATCTCCTCACCCTTTTGCATCTGGAACAACCTCATCTGATTCTTTAGAAGCATCTTTCTTTGAACGGAGCTTCCGTGATACATCGTCTCCAAAGTGATCCAGACTCCACATCTCATTTGCCGTCTTCTTTCCGACAATATGTGGCATGACGCGATCTTTTACTCTGTCCATAATCAAACGCTTATCCCGCACTTGATTTTCCTTGAATTACTTTAGAGGATTAGGATTTGCATGCTCAGCTAGGATATTCTCCGCATGGTTCTTGATGTTGTACTCATCCAGGATTGTCAGTATCCTGGCTCTCCAGATGACAAAATTGGACACACTGTCCAACCTGTCCTGATCTCTCAGCCCATGAGAAGCCATCTAGCTCAGATCTGACGAAACAGTACTCTTCACCCTCTTTCTGCTGCAAAACTCAACAGGAATGCTGGATCTGGGTTTCTTGGCGATCATAAACCCTCTATAGTAGTTGCTCCCTCTGTCAAATGATTTCCCTCCCAGAAATCTTTAGCCAAAACAATCAGATAGTTCTCTCCAATCACCCTCCTGATCGGATCTCAAATCAATTTGGCTCAGATTTGCTGAGTGATTGTCTTCCTCCCGCTCTTTGTCGACTTACCTAGGCACAATTATGCACCAGCAGAATCTCCACCACACCAGCAACTGCTGAATATCTGAAGCACTGCTTCCAGATCTTGGCAAAACTTCTCAGCGACAGAAAAGTAATCTGGAGTGTGCCCCCCTAACTGACCTTTGCATGAGCAGACTGGCCTAGTGCAACGGTTGCACAGCGTAGGCTGCTCCTGCGTCCCTCTGGAGTGTGCTGCACTGTCTTTGCGTCACCCAGATGGGACTGTGTAGCCCTTTCTGGGACTGCGTCCTGCTGTTGCTGACCTGCCCTTTCTAGATCTGCTGCTTCAGCTGCTACCCTACAGAAAATGTGTCTTCAGTTGATTTTGCTGGAGATTTAGCTGGATCTGCAATCGCTCTGATACCATGTGAAAATTTCTGAATACAATAATACATAAATCCTACTGCAGTACCTTGATTTACTTCTCGTACTTGTGATTAAAATATACAAGTTATTTTCAGAAAATATTCAAAAAATAATGAAGTAAACACAACTAACAGCCTACACACATACAGATCATTTACTGAATATTATGCTCAATCAACAAAGAGATAGATTTTTCGGACAAATGTCCTCGGAAAAACCCAATGCAGGAAAACCGGTGCAGTAGATATGAGGGTTTATTATTATTATGTAGAATCTGAGTACAACAAATCTGGGCACCTTTCTGGTTAACTCGACAGAGAAAAATAGATTTGTAGCAATACCTGTTGTTTTGGAGACTGAAATTGGGACTAATTCACACCCTCAAAAAGGATTTACAGAACTCAGCCCTGTTCTGCCTCTAGAAACCCCAGCACTGCCCTGAAGCTGCCTACGTCAGCCCTGCTAGCCTCTGCGTGCCCCTGCGCTTCTCAGAAGGGGACTGCATAACCCTAGAGTGGGTGACGCAGTCCTTACGCTCCCCTGGATGGCCTCTGCGTAACCCTGGTGGCCTCCTGAAGCTGCGGCGCTGCCCCTCCTAGGCCTACGTAGCCGTGGAAACCCTCTACGTTGCACAGCTGCTGCGTAGCCTCAGCTTCCTCTGCTCTGCCCGCGATTTCTGCTGCTCTGCCTCTTGCTGACTCTTGGCTCCGGGATTAGATCATCCCCTTAGCCAATACTACCCCTCGCTGCACAAAAACTCTTCTGGAAATTCTTAGCAAACCGTCCCTAGAATTTTAGCTCAGTCTCTCAGCTCTGCCTCCATGTGTGTGTGTTTCCAACTAACCCTCAAGCCTTTCTCTTATACTTTTTTGTTGAAACATCAACGACCGTGATTTAATCTCTTATCGACGGCTAACATTAAAACACTGCTTGATCCACGTCACTTAGAATTCGGATGAATATTACCATTCAGATGAATTCGGATTAAAACACTTACCTCAGAGAGTTCGAATGAATATTACCATAGAGGAGACTCGGATGCCTCTCGTTGACCACTAGAGTTGCACCTGATGATTATATGAAGACTCCATGCCCAAGGATGAACCAAATAACACTTGTACCATAATACAATATCATATCACCAGAGTTTTTAAATTCTACTTCTACTTCTCATCATTTTCTCTTGTACCCAGATTCGACGCCCTACAGGGTATTGTAATAAGTGATGCTAGCAATGATGAGTTTTGAGACAGTATTGAGTCTGTCACAGGCTTAGGTAGCCTGGGATCTTGCCAACAAGTGAGTATTACTCTGAGAGGGTTTTTTCACTTGGTTAATTATCATCTCCCTATCAGGACTTAATAATTAATTGAGTTTTTTCCTCTAATTTTACCTCAAAGTCGGAGTACGGATTGATGGTGAGGCCTTGGGTGAGTCCTAGTGTCTAGAGTAAATGTATATTACGATACTAGATCACACAAAATATTTCGTGGAATTCGGTTAGGTCTAGGTAGCGATTTCTTAATTTTTTAGATTTCCTGCAAGTCGAAAATTGCAATAAAAATTGTAATTTAATTGTAATAAGTGTTGCCTAGAGAAGTTGTATGGGGTATGGGTAATCAAAATTACACCTCTCACCCTCAACTTGTTGATCAATGGTTGTCATTGATGTCAACCCAAGCAACACCAAGGGCTATCCCGATCTTGCATGGGAATTTTGACCTAACAAATTACTATATTATGAGTCAAGGATATCATAGATGTTTTCTACTTGTCGAGATGTTTATGTTGATATATGGCACGCCACATAATTCTTCACAGTTTGAGAGATATTTATGTTTGAAGTTAGTAACCTCAGTTAGTGGGCTGAAACCCCATGGGGTTGTGGCATGACATTAATAATTGGTTGTGGTCTTTGAACAATCAATAATTAATAATTTTTAAGCTCCTTAAATCCCTCCCACATTCACTTGTTGAATTCCCTCTCAACCTAAGCATTTATATAAATTGTGATCCTCCTCATGTAGGGATTTCACTCCTCCTCATATAGGGATTTCACTCCTTGAAACAGGTCATCATGGCATTTTCGCTATAATTTTTTTTCTACGAAGGTTCAGAAGCTGAAATTTTTACGAGGCAAAGCCAAAATCCTGAGGAAGCTCCTGTAAAAATTTTAGATCATCGTGCACAATATTTTCGAAGATATGATCTGTGGAAATTAGGGTTTTGCAGGCTTCTGAACTTCATCTAAAAGAGGTGACCTTGGGAAAATCTTCAGAACTCTCTCTCTGAGTATCGGATTGGAATTCTGTAAAAAGTGGCGGATAGTGCACGGACTGTAGTTTTCTGTGTGTCAATTTTAGAGCCGAATGAAGAAACTGTGACATGTGGCACTCTGTACAATTTCGCTCTACTGAACCAGTGCATAATTAGGTCATTGTGAGAAATTGGGCAAAACTTTCCCTTGAAGAACCCAAATTGGGTCAGACCTGTGGCATTGGAAAGAAGACTCAGAGGAATACTACAGGACCAAAAATCACATATTGGGGATCTGAAATAACAGAGATACACCAGACTCAATATCGAGCTTCTAGAAGGAAAGAAAAAGCTAGATCATGTGCTGTCAAGGGCTGCAAAGGACCATACTTTCTCGGGCAGCAAAGTAAAGCAAGGTGCAGCAGAGGTAAGCTCCAGGAAAGTATATTCTGTATATGCATGTTCATCTCTTAATTGCATTAGGTTCTTTGTATTCTATTTTTTTTTTTTTTGCTTAGCATTGACATATGCTCTGCAGGATGAGGTAAGTTTTGCTATTATCATGTCATGGGTATTTCCTTGAAGACTTTTTGCAGATACTATATATTCATCAAGATAAGACTCAAAGCATGATCTAATGTTTTGAAGAGTGAGAAAGGGTAGCATGACAAGAGCAGCAATCAAAGTGCAAAACATCAGGAAGAAGTTCACCACTTGAAGTCTTCACGTGGGCAGCATTGCATACAGTCATTGTAAAGGTATCATTGTACTGAGTCATTGTAAAAGCATCATTGTAAAATTTGTACTAGTGTCTATCTACCAAGAATTGAAGAGGCAGTGTCGGGAGGTCTATGATCATCATTAGGTATTTGTGTCATAGTTGGGGTTATTGTCTAGTGTGTCTTCTTCTTCTACATCATTCTATATCATTGTAAAGTGGACCATTTTCTCTGGTACGGGAGTCCATTCTTCTTTTATTCTTCTATAGGGTGGTAGGGTGGTGCTAGGCTGGTGCATGAAGTCACCAACAGGTTCATGCCTGTGAAAACTTCAGGGTGGTAGGGTGGTGCTAGGGTGAGTTATAGTTCATTGGGTGTTGGGGCATCTGTTCAGTTGACTACTGAAGAATCTCGGTCATTGGAGCGTCCATCTAGTGGGAGATGGAGAAGAATGCTTTTCTAGATTCTAGGAAGTTGGAGCTTTATTTTCAATTTGAGTTGAATATTAAAGAATTAATAGAAAAGCATTCAGGTGGTTTTTGTCCCGGAGAGGTTTTCCACTTTAAAAACTGTGTGTATTTGTGTTCCTTTCGTTTACTGCTATCATTGTACAAACAATGATAATAATTGAAGACTAACTAATTCTCTGAAAGATTAATAATAATACTAATTGAAAGGAATACTGATTCACCCACCCTCTCAGTATTTCCAACAATTGGTATCAAAACTTGGTTCCTTCAATAGCAGTTTAACAGCTGGAAGGAGGTCATGGAGCATACCAAGAATGGTGTACTTCTATTCAATGAAAATAATTATGCACTTTGGAAAGGGAGAATGGAGGTCTATCTCTTAGCGCAAGGTTACAAAGTATGGGACACTGTTCAAAATGGCTTTACACCAACCGCGGATGAACAAGGTAAGAAGAATTTGGTAAATGATGCAAAAGCAAAGAATATTATTATTAGTGGACTTATTGAATCTGTTTATCATAAGATATTGGGTTGTAAAACCGCCAAAAATGTATGGGACAAGCTTGAGAATATATATGCAGGTGACTCAAATGTCAAAGAAGCAAAGCTTCAAATCTACAGAGCAAAATTTGAGCAACTCAGAATGAACGAAGATGGCAACGTTGTTGCATACTTCCAACACGTTGATGAAATAACCAACACTTAGGAAGGATTGGGAGAACCTGTTGACAAGAAGACTATTATACGAGCGATTCTTAGAACGTTACCAGGGAGATTCAACCCAAAGGTATCAGTCTTAGAATATTGTGCAAATTTGGAAAAACTCAACAAAGAGGAATTTCATGGAGTTCTCATAGCATATGAAATGAGACTTGATGAAGAAGAGGGTACTTCGCATCTAAAAATTGTGTTTGTTGCATCTAAGAAAACCAATAAGGACAAACAACCTTCAAAGGAAAAGAATTACACCTGCATGTGTGAAGAAACGAAAGATGATGAAGAAGGTCTTTCAAATGGAAAAAATGCTTACTTGACGAGAAAACTAAAAATTGGTAAGGGAAAATTCAAAGGTAAGCTTCCATTGATATGTTTCGGCTGTGGTGAGGTTGGGCATTTCGCAGCAAAATGTCCGAACAGAAGTGATGGCAACTCAAAAGGAAAGAAAGGCTTTAGGAAATTCAACAAGCAAGGCAAAAAGAAAGGAATCAAAAGGAACTTTCTCTCTAAAGGAGATAACTCATCATCCGATGAAGACAGTGACAACAAAGAAGAAGCCAATGAGAGAGTATTGTTTATGGCCAAGCACAATAAACAAGAGGTATCAAACAACGAAGAAGAAGGGTTGACCATAGAAAAATTTTCTACGAAGGCAATCAGGCTTATAAAAGGGCTCAAGGCTGAGAAGATTCTTTCCAATACTCTTGAAGAACAAGTTCAAGGTCTCAAAATTGAAGTTGAAGAAAAATGTATTGAAGAGTCACTTCAAAAGAAGTTGGAAGAAAGCAACCAAGAAAGGGAAGCATTAGAAGCCGAAGTAGTCTCGCTGCGTAAGGAAGTGAAGAAGGGAAAAACTGTCCAAAACTATGCACCCAACTCAAGGGCATTGGAAGAACTCATCAACAATCAACGATCTTACAACGACAGAACTAGCCTCAGTTACAAAGAAGAAGAAGCAGGATCTTCTACAACAAAATACAATGAACCTATGAGATCTGACATGCATATAGACTTCATTGGACAAGATTCGCAAGAACAACCTTGGAAGACAATTCCTCGGCAAATATTTCCATCCAGGTACCAACATATTTTTCATGGCTATTGTTATTCATATGGAAAATTTGGTCATAAAGCTATAGAATGTCGCATGTACCCTAGGAACCAATAGAATTCCAGTAGATCTGTCAAATATGAACCTCCAAGGGCTCAACGAAACATCAATAGATTTGAACATTTAAGAAATACTATGGAATGTTACAAATGTCGAAACTTTGGACACATAGCCAGAGACTGTAGACTTGAAAATACTCCAGAAGTATCTTCGAAGCCACAGAACGAACGAACATGGAAGAAGAATAAGACTGATAATTGTGCTCTCGCTTTCATGGCTCAAAACAACAAAGATGTGTGGTATGTTGACAGCGGTTGCTCAATGCATATCACTGAAGATAGAAAGAAATTTGTATCTCTGAAAGAGAAGAAGGACGGAACCGTATCCTTTGGAAATGATGGATCTTCAAATGTTATAGGATTAGGTATCGTCACTCTCAGAAGCAAAGATGTTCTAGCCAAGAATGTTCTATTGGCTGAAAACATGAATCATAATCTGCTTAGTGTTGGACAAATGTGTGATCAAGGACACACAATGCTATTCAACTCCACAAAATGTGAAATTAGGAAAGGAAGGTATGGTAAATTGTGGCTACAACAAGTCGAGCTCCAAACGACCTATATGTTTTGGATGAAGCAACTAAAGCATGTCTATTAGCTAAAGAAGATGAAAGCTAGTTATGGCACAAATGAATGGGTCACATAAACTTTGACAATCTTATTAGGATAAGCAAAAAGGACGCAGTACGAGAAATGCCAAAAATCTCAAAACCTTCCAACACACTATGTGAGGCATGTCGGCACAGCAAGCAGACAAAAGTAGAATTCAAAACAAAAGAATACTTTGCATCACATCCATTGGAATTGATACATATTGATCTATGTGGTCCTGTGAGAACAAAAGGCTTAGATGGAGAATTATATTTCATGTTAATGATAAATGACTATACCAGGATGACAATAGTCAGTTTCCTAAAGAAAAAATTTGAAGCATTTGAATGCTTTAAGATCTATAAGGAGTTGGTCGAAAATGAAACTGATTTGAAAATAAAGTGTCTAAGATCAGATAATGGGAGATAATTCACTTCCAAATTATTTCAGCAATACTGTGACGAAAATGGAGTAAAAAGACAATTTTCAACAGCACGAACACCTCAGCAAAATGGAGTTGTTGAAAGAAAGAACAAAACCGTACAGGAAATGGGTAGAACAATGTTGAAGGACTCAAAATTGGATGAAAATTTTTGGGTTCAAGCAATTGATATGACAGTCTTCGTTATCAACCAAAGTCTTCTCAGAAATAATTGCAACAAGACCCCATATGAATTATGGAAAGGAAAACCGACTAATGTAAAATATTAGAGAATCTTCGGAAGCAAATGCTATATCAAAAGAGAAGATCAAAAGTTGGGTAAGTTTGAATCACGTGTTGATGAAGGTATCTTTGTTGGTTACTCACGTAAAAGAAAGGCCTATAAATGCTATAATCTAAGACGAAAACAGATAGTGGAGAGCATAAACGTTACATTTCACGAAGATGGTGTTCTAACGAATAATGATGAGGATCTAGAATCTTTGAAACTTGAGAAAGAGGCTGAAAAAGACACAAAGAAAATTCTAGAACAAGAAGCAACTATCAACCAGGAAGAAGTAAATAATGATCATCAAGATATATCGGAACAACAAGAAGCTCCTCCAAAGAGAACAAAAGAATGGATTTAAAAGAACCATCCATCAAATCAAATCATTGGTGACATAAATGAAGGTCCACAACTTCGTTCATCACAACAAGCTCACATTGCTTTTCTAGAAACCTTTGAGCCTAGTAGTTTTGAGGAAGCCAGCCAGAATGAACATTGGGTAGCAGCTATGAATGAAGAATTGGATCAAATTGAGAAGAATAACACCTGGGAATTAGTTCCACGACCAAAAGATAAAAATGTCATTGGGACTAAACGTGTGTTCAGGAATAAATTGAATGAAGATGGACAGATTACCAGAAACAAAGCAAGATTGGTTTGCAAAGGCTATGCACAAGTGGAAGGAATTTATTTCGACAAAACATTTGCACGAGTTGCCAGAATGGAAGCCATATGAATGTTTCTCGCTTATGCATGTTCAAGAAAAATCAAAGTCTACCAAATGGATGTTAAGTCAACATTTCTAAATGGCGAATTAGAAGAAGAAGTTTACATTGAACAACTTGAAGGTTTTCTACTATCGGAAAAAGAAGACTATGTTTGCAAGTTAAAGAAGACTCTATATGGTCTCAAGCAGGCTCCCAGAGCATGGTATGCTCATCTTGATGGATATCTATGTTAATAAGGGTTCAAAAAAGGTATTGTTGATAGCAATCTTTATGTACAAATAGAAAAAGATAATTTAACAATTGTTGAGGTATATGTGGATGATATAATATTTGGTAGGAATGATGATTGACTAAGTAAGAACTTTGCTACAAATATGTAAAGTGAGTTCGAGATGTCTTTACTTGGTGAGTTGACATACTTCTTAGGGTTTCAAATATCTCAGCAAGAGAAAGGAATGTTTATAAGTCAAGACAAGTACATCAAGGAAATGCTCAGGAAATTCAAAATGGAAGATTGCAAACCCGTCCTTACTCTGATGGTAACAAGTTGCAAATTGAGCATCAACAACTCATTTAAGGATGTGGATCAGGGGTTGTACAGATCTATATGATTGGTAGTCTTCTATTTGTAACAGCCTCCTGGCTAGATGTTATGCAAGCAGTTGGACAAGAAGCAAGATTTCAAGCAGCACCAAAAGAATCACATATTATCGCCGTCAAAAGAATTCTTCGATATCTGAAAGGCACAACAGAATATGGCTTGTGGTATCCCAAGGGTAACAATTTCATTATTCAAGCCTTTACAGATGCGGATTGGGCAGGAAGCGTTGATGATCGTAAGAGTACTAGTGGAGCAGCACTCTATCTAGGTGGTTGTCTTGTATCATGGTTGAGCAAAAAGCAAACCTCAATCTCGTTATCTACAGCGGAAGAAGAATACATTGCAGCGACAACTTGTTGTACTCAAGTCCTTTGGATGAAACAAACTTTGCAAGATCTTCAAGTACAATTCAGTGAGCCTATTCTCATCTTCTGTGATAACACCAGTGCCATCAACATCTCCAAGAATCCTGTCATGCATTAAAAAACAAAATACATTCTGATCAAATATCATTTTGTTAGAAAACAAGACGTTGAAAAGAATATCAAACTTGAATATGTTGGTACAAAAGAACAAATTGCTGATATCGTCACTAAACCTTTACCTCATGAAGCATTTGAATATCTTCGCCAGAAGCTTGGGATTCTCCCAAGTTCTCATTAGATTTTCCTTATTCAAAATATAAAGGGGGAGTGGAAGTGTGTACAGGTCCGTAGGATGGTTGTGTGTCAGGGGGAGTTACCCTTTGCCATTGATGTCAAAGGTGGAGATAAAGTTGCAGGAAGAGGTGTCGTGATCGCAGGTGGAGTACTTGTGTTGCCATCAATGCCAAAGGGGGAGATTGTTGATTAGTGGTTGTCATTGATGTCAAACAAAGCAACACCAAGGGCTACCTCGATCTTGCATGGGAATTTTTACCTACCAAATTACTATATTCCGAGTCAAGGATATTATTGATGGTTTCTACTTGTCGAGATGTTTCCGTTGATATATGGCACGCCACGTAATTCTTCACGGTTTGAGAGATATTCATGTTTGAAGTTAGTAACCCCAGTTAGTGGGCTAAAACCCCATGGGGTTGTGGCATGACACTAATAATTGGTTGTGGTCATTGAACAGTCAATAAATAATAATTTTTAAGATCCTTGAATCCCTCCCACGTTCACTTGTTGAATTACCTCTCAACCTAAGCATTTATGTAAATTGTGATCCTCATATCCTCCTCATGTAGGGTTTTCGCTACTTGAAACAGGTCATCGTGGCATTTTCGCTATAATTATTTTTCTACGAAGGTTCAAAAGCTGAAATTTTTATGAGGCGAAGCCAAAATCCCGAGGAAGCTCCTGTAAAAATTTCAGATCATGGTGCGCAATATTTTCGAAGATATGATCTGTGGTTGTTAGGGTTTTTGCAGGCTCCTGAACTTCATCTGAAAGAGGTGACCTTGGGGAAATCATCATAACTCTATCTCTCTGAATATCGGATTGGAATTCTGTAAAAAGTGGCAGATAGTGCACGGACTGTAGTTTTCTATGTATCAGTTTCAGAGCCAAATGATGAAACAGTGACACGTGGCACGCCATACAAGTTCGCTCTTCTGAACCAATCCATAATTAGGTGATTGTGAGAGATTGGGCATAACTTTGTCTTGAAGAATCCAAATTGGGTCAGAAATGTGGCATTGGAAAGAAGACTTAGAGGACTACTACAGGACCGAAAATCACATATTTGGGATCTGAAATAACAAAGATACACCAGATTCAATATCGAGCTTCTAGAAGGCAAGAAAAAGCTAGATCATGTGCTATCAAGGGTTGGAAAGGACCAGACTTTCTAGGGCAGCAAAGCAAGGCAAGGTGCAACAGAGGTAAGCTCCAGGTAAGTATATTCTATATATGCATGTTCATTTCTTAATTGCATTAGGTTCTTTGTATTCTAATTTGTTTTTTTTTGTTTAGCACTGACATATGCTCTGCAGGATGAGGTTAGTTTTGCTATTATCATGTCATGGGTATTTCCTTGAAGACTTTTTGTAGGTATTATATATTCGTCAAGATAAGAGTCAAAGCATGATCTAATGTTCTGAAGAGTGAGAAAGGGTAGCATGACAAGAGCAGCAATCAAGGTGCAGAACATCAGCTAGAAGTTCACCACTTGAAGTCTTTACGTGGGCAGCACTGCATACAGTCATTGTAAAGGTATCATTGTAAAAGCATCATTGTAAAATTTGTACAAGTGTCTATCTACCAAGAATTGAAAAGGCAGTGTTGGGAGGTCTAGGATCACCATTAGGTATTTGTGTCATAGTTGGGGTTATGGTCTAGTGTGTCTTCTTCTACATCATTCTATATCATTGTAAAGTGGACCATTTTCCCTGGTACGGGAGTCCATTCTTCTTTTATTCTTCTATAGGGTGGTAGGGTGGTGCTAGGCTGGTGCATGAAGTCACCAACAGGTTCAAGCCTATGAAAACTTCATGGTGGTAGGGTGGTGCTAGGGTGAGTTGTAGCTCATTGGGTGTTGGGGCATCCATTCAATTGATTATTGAAGAATATCGGGTGTTAGAGCGTCCGTCCAGTGGGAGATGGAGAAGAATGCTTTTCTAGATTCTAGGAAGTTGGAGCTTTATTTTCAACTTGAGTTGAATATTAAAGAATTATTAGAAAAGCATTCAGGTCGTTTTTGTCTCGGAAAGGGTTTCTTAAAAACTGTGTGCATTTGTGTTCCTTTTGTTTACTGTTATCATTGTACTAACACTGATAATAATTGAAGATTAACTAATGCTCTGAAAGATTAATAATAATACTAATTAAAAGGAATACTGATTCACTCCCCCTCTCAGTATTTCCAACACAACTTTCTACTATGACACACTTTGAGTGGTTAAAAATGTGTTTTGAACCCTCAAAACCAAATTTTTCAAGGTTTAGTGGGAAATCTAGCAATTAATTAAGCCAGGAATTAAATAAATGGAGAAAAATAAATATCCACACATGTTAAATGAGGTGGAAAACTATGGAGGAGTTAAAGTGAAGTCTCAATGTGATGTGGACTCCTAAAATCAAGAAAAAAACATTTGCTCAAATAAAATCAAATTTCTGGCATTAAAGGAGAGCTGCTTAGAAATTCAAATTTGTGAAGTTAATGAACATTTGGGAGGAATTGGGAGAATATTTGGAGAGATTTTTGTGAGAAATTGTCCCCACATGGGTTACCGCCCATAAACACTTGCATTCTATCATAAAATTTGAATTTGGCACATAAGGGAAAAAGAAAATGATGTCCACTTGCTAGAATCCGATTTTTACACTTGGCAATGGAGCTCCACTTATCAAATTCAAATTTGCCTTGTGATCTCCTCCCTCTCACCACTTGGCATTTGGTTCTTCATTGGGATTTGCTCCCAACTTTATATATAATGGAGCAATGGGCTCTCATATTGTATCTTTTGTACTAGCTATTGTGCTTGGGGAAGCTCTGCTCCTGTACACACTTGTTCTTCATATAATTAAAAAGTCTTTGTCGTTCATTCATGGGTGTTTCTCTCTTGGAGTTTTGCTTGGCTCAATGATGATATATTTCTGTACTTGTTTTTAATTTGATTTCATTCTCTCATGCTTTCATAAGAATTGTGAATGTATAGCTATCTTATATTTTCAATTGGTTATTTGATATGCTCTAGGCTAGACAACTCTATCTAATTTCAAATAAATTCTAGAGTTCTCTTGTCATTGTTTATTAATATAATCCATATGAGCTAATGTGCATTGGAAGTTTTGTAGAGGCCATCTTTGGATCAACTAGATAGCGTGAGGGGACGTCTTCAAGAGACCAAACCACTCTTGGCATTACTTACAAGGAGCTCCTATTGTTTTTTGAATCTTAATAGCTTATCTTTCCAAAGTGTCGATTTTGCAGGGTTCTTTTTCACATAGTTTGTGCTTACGCCAATTATTTAAATCAAATTTACATCTTATACTCTTGTGCCTTCATCTATTTATCTAGCTAATCAAAAGCTCCTTGTAAGCTAGACAAGTGATGGCGTATTTTCCCATCACTTAATTTAGCATTTTGTATATTATATTGTAGCATTATCACTCATTTTGCATGCTCTTTTTCACACTAACCTTGGTCTTAGTTTTGCAGCCTTAACATGTTGGTTGTAGGTTCTCTCAAGTTTCAAAGTTCCATTTTGAAGGAGGCCGTGGGCATTAGGAGGGCTTGCTAAAGAAGACTAGACCGTGTATCACTTTGGGAGATTGCATTTCCTTATTGTAGGGCCATTTTCATCTCTCTTGAGGCTCAATACTGGAAGGAATTCCCTTGTGGCTTCAAAACCTCATTTTGTATTTCCATCAATTCCTTGGGTAGCTCTCAAAGAGCCATTAACCTCATTGTAACATATAATAATAAAATTTCTGATTTCCTTTTTGGGAGCGTGGGTTCCACCCATTGACATCTCTATCTCTCCACTTTGGGAGAGGAATTGTGGTTGGATTGACTTGTTGACTCTAGCATCTCCTTTCACTTACATGCATGCTTTAAATTGGTAATTAACATAGTCACACATCTCATTTACTTTCCTCATGTTTGCTAAAGTTCTTCAAACTTGCTCCTTTTACAATAATTGTTGCTACAAGTCTCAAATTACATTTTTGCAAAGCAATTTACATTCATTTCATGCAAGATTCTTCATTATTTTGTTTTAGCAAACTTTGATATACTTGGCTTGGCTATTGTCTAAAATAGCCAATAAATCATCTATGCTTTATGTTTGTGTAATATTTCCATTTTAAACATATTCAAAACATTGTGAATTTGGACAATTTATCTTTCAAGACAATCATTTACTTCCATGTCAAGCAATTTTTCTTTCATTTTCTCAAATTTAAGAGTTCCTTTCGCAAGGCTAATATGTATTATGAATACAAATCTTGAGTTGCAATTTATTTTACATGCAAATTAATTACTCATAAGCATCAAGCTTTTAGTTGGTCATCGATTTATCATAAGTCAAAGCAAACACTTTCATTTCACAATCTCATATGTTATGAAACTTATGCAATCTTGTGTTTTGGAGCATATTTAATTAAAACATCTCTATCTTTTACATAGCACTTGCAAACTTACTTGCATATTTAAAATTTACCTCCAAGCATAAGCTTGGTTGATAGAAATTATAGGGAAAAAGACTTTCTTGGAATGTTCTTCTATTTGGTACAAAGTAAGGTAAAAGCATGTGACCCTGCAGTTATGAAGCTGGTTTGTTCGCTTGTAAGAACGAAGGCACCCGCTAGCTCGTAAGACTCAAGGGACGGGTATCGTTAATGACACCCCCGTGTCCTCACCCCCTCTTTCTTACAGTCACCCCAATTTTTACCCCTTGGTAAGAGCACAAGAGGAAGACTTCTCACCTAGATTAGACATTTTAGATTAAAAGTAACTAAGATTAATTGCATCCAAATCTAGTGTAATTGCATGTCATGCTAATACATCTCATGGTTTTACTTGCAAATAGTTTATTCCTCTTGTCATTGTTGAAATTGAATACTTTGTTATGGAAAATATTTTTGTTATCTACATTTTGCAAGTAGAACACTAATTGTTTCCTTTTGAGCAAGATAGCTTCTCATGTTTTGATTCATAAATCTATTTATCTTGAAAGTATTTACAATATCTTGTGCTAACATTTTCTTGTTTCACTTTTCAAGATTACTTTTGCTTTCCATTTGAAAACATTTTACTTCATTTAAGCAAATACATTTTCATTTTAAAGAGCAATACAAGGCACTGTTTTTTCATATGTTTCATGCTTATCTTATGTATTGATGGTTATTTCTCATATCACTTTTCTTCTAAATCTAAAAAAATAATCTATTTAACTCTAACAACTCTCTTAGAAAACACACATCTTTAACTTAGTCTTCTTTTAGGGGCCACTCCCCATAGCTAACCTAGGAGATAACTTAAACGAAGAGAGTCGGGATTAGTGTGACAATTCCTTCTCTGAGTTCCTTGCCACCAACCACACCTTGTGGGGTTGAAGACTTTTTCCACTTACTTGTAGGCAGGTGTAGGCGGCAAGGAGAGTTAACACCTCCTAACTCGGATTTAACACAAACTTGGCTTCAATCACAGAGTTAATTTGCATAGTTCCATAGTTATATACGGCCTCATACATCGTGTGAATCCACAGTGTAATGTGCCTCAGACTTCGCACTCCTTCCACAGAGATAAAGTTCATCGGGTCTGTATTGTTTCCAAAGAGAATAATTGCCTCAGGTCTGCAAGTTTCCACAGAGAATAAGTGCCTTCGTCTTCTACTTGGTCTTCTAGGACTTCGTCTTCTACTTGGTCTTCCAGGACTTCTTCAACGAGGGCTGATCAGAGATATGAGAGTGTGATGTGTGTCCAATGATCCCATTTCATACTGCTCTTCAATCTAGCTCTGATACCATGTTGATTTTCTAGTATAACAGACTAGAACAATTGTCTTACAAGATAACTACAAATAATTCATTAGTATTAATTCCATATAGCATTCAATATCATCAAGCAGTTATACATAAGAAAATTTCAACCATTAAATATGAAAGAGTAGTAGAAATCACAATGAGACGAAGAGACACCGAAATTGTAATATTCCAAATTTGCCATCAGCTAATTGGAATATTAGAGTTCTTACTTTTCTTATTTTGTTAAGTAAATAAAAAGGTGGATGGACCTATAAACCCATAGATAAATAAAATCCACTTCTATAGTGTGAATGTGGGTAAATTGAGTAGTGGAGTAGCATTATGGAGTAGTAGAGCAACATAATAATGAAGAAAGAGTGGAGGTCATAGAGCATTAATGAGGACGATGATGGAGATAGTGGAGGAATAAATGCAAGATGATGGAGATAGTGGAGAAGAAATTGCAGAGATGATGGAGGAAGTGGTGCATTAAATGCACACACAATGGAGGAAGTGGAGAGTAATTGCAGTAGTGATGGGGATCATGGAGGACAAAACAATCTTTATGGAAGGTAGTGGCCACATATGCAACGCAATTATGAGGTGGGCCAAGGCTAGGGAAGGCTCACAACCATAAATGGAAGATGAGGGCAACAAAGGAGAGGAGTATGGATTTTTATTGTTGAGTGTCGTAAGACATTTCTTTGCACGCTTCAGCTGTTTAGCTAAGTCTGTTGTGTTGTTTAGCAGCGGTTGTTTCCGAGTAGGAATCCCACCCTTACCCACGGGGGACTTCGAGTGCCTACTCTAGGATGGGTTTCTTGGGCAGCATTCATCATCAGGCAATCAGTGCCACTTTCAGTCACTCTCATCTGCACTTCCAGCTAAAGGAATTACGCATTCTTGAAATTGGTTTTGAGAGTTGGGAGGTTGTTCTCGATACTTCAACTAAGAAACCTATGGAGGGATCAACCTTTCACACTGTGGATCCATTGCAGTCTTCCGGGAGTTCATTGTCATATCCGGCATCAGGCCATCCATCTAATTCTCGTATGCAGCAACATTTCCTGCAGAAATTGTGTAATTCTGTAGTGAGGGTTTGAGGAGAAGAGGAAGTTCCAAGCAACTAAGCTTGGAATCTTGTGAGCGATTAATCCTTCACTCCGAGGATCACTTTAGCAGCCTGGGATCAACATTATATTATCTATCAACAGTCTACATCATCAGCCCTCCTAGACAACGTAGTATTTCCTAGCAGTTGTGCATGCAAAAGCTGCATATTCAGTGGAGGAGCTAGATCTCAAGTTTTGAACTTGGGAATTGGGAGAAGGGACCAACCCTTCAGTTAATGAGCTAAGTGGGTGCTATTGCAACTAGTAGATCATTATTTCAGCCCCATATCAGCATTTGTCTCCAGGGAATGCATAACTCAGCCAACAGGGGTGCAGTGTGCAACCCAAAAAGGGCCGAAATTCCAAACTCAAAATCTGGCCAAACCATTTTTGGGTTTTTCTGGGTTTTTCGAGTAGAATCCATGGTTAAATTCTGGATCTTTCTGAGCACTCCAATAGCATCTTGCACATAGATATTCTTCCCAGCAGCAACAGTTTATACTTTCCAGTGCTAAGTTTCATTAGTGTATTTCAGCGATCTTGTGGCTTGAGTGCATTCCTTTTGGAGTACTATGTACTTACATTTTTGTTGTTACATAATGATATGGCTCAGCTGTTTCTGCGAATGTTTTAATATCTTGATGTCATATTCCGGCATTTCTAGCATTTTATAGTTTTGTGTTTACACTCTGGTTATTGCCTTGATTAAAATGTTATAAATGTTCTATATTCCTGTCTTTCCCATTTTGAGATATTGCAGAAATTCAGGTCAATGACCGGGGAAAAACCCACTAGGGGAATACCCAAAAATCTTTCCTTATGGGAGAGAGTCAATGTTCATTAATTCATCCAAAAATAAAACATCAAGATAATAACTAACTAGTACAAGACCTCCCTTAAGTACCAAGCCATCAACCCATCTCTTTTTCTGATTTTCAGCCATCTCCTCCTCCTCCTATATTCTCTAGAACAAAGATGAACGAGAGGTCATGCAATGTACAAATAAGGAGAAGTTGTCTCCTATAAATAGTCTTCAAAAGGAGGTCGAATGGGTGCCTCCAAGGGGCCTGGCTGACTAGATCAAGGAGGAGAGCCGAATTGACACTTGAGGAGTCATTAATTCAAATTTATTTTCTCTTTTCCTTTCTTGATGAAAATACCGACCATGGCTACTAAATTTCCAACATTTTTTGAATACTTAAACAAGAAATTTCTTGATTATTTTTTATTTTCTGTCAATTTTTTTTTGAAATTCTGAAGTTTTATGTTATGATCCTGACTGTTTTGTTGATATTTTGCTAATTCACATTTAAAATGGTCAGTGTCATGAACAAGGAACTTGTTTGGTTTTCATTTTGCAAAATTGATCTTTTCAAAAAATTTCATCATATCCTTGGATGTTTGGAAGTTCAAAAAGACAAAAAGAATCATCACATTCTTTGATGTTTGGGAAGCTTTTAAAAAAATTCAAAGCAATTTTATGGGCAATGAAACATCGGACCTGTAATAATAGCATTTTAAGTTCGTATAATTATGGCAGCAAATTTTTACAGATGCAATTGAATGAAGGTGCTGTGGACTGTGTGGGGTGCAGGATGAGTGGAATGAAATTGGATGGTCTCTATACTTGACATTTCATTCTCTCCTTCAAAAAGACTCTTGTATACTGTCGGAAAACACAAAAAGGCACAACCTTAGATCATAATAATTATTATAACTAATATTGCAATTATTGTGCCGAGAGGTGCTCTCCAGCCCAGTATGGTAGAGATGTTGTAATGTAATGTTTAACATTTTGACAAAGTCAAATTACATAAAAATAAAATAAAATACAATTTTAAAATAAAATTAAATAAAAACATTAATTTAATGTAATGTAAATAAAAATAAAAATAACAAAATAAAAATGACCCTATAAAAATAAAAATGGCCCATGGTATTGAGAACCCATGATATTCATGTAGATTATAGCATATTTAAAGGGAAATTGACTAAGCCAAATTACATAAAAATAAAAATAAAATAAAATAAAGGGGAAATTTTTCACATGCGGGTACAAAGCAACTGTCTCTCATATTTATTGATATATCACTGGTGATCCCTTCATCTCAAATTTTATCTTGCAATAACAATAAATTCATATATATCCACTTGGGAAAAAAATAAATTCATATATATCCTGTGGCATAGAGCGTCTAATGCTCCCTTTCTTTTATAGCGTGTCAACGTGTTGAACCATCTGCTGAAGTATTGTTAATACAGCTGCTTCATCTATTTTCTTGTTTTCTCATTATACAATCCCCTCTCCGTGCCCATTTTATTATGCAAAACCAATAAATCTTTTAGAATAACTTCGAAACATTTCCAGACACCAGTAGCCTTATTTTTATTGCACAAAAAGGCTTTTTGGTATTTATGTTGATCCTACAATTAAGTTTCCCATCAGATTCGATATCAGTTACAATTATGTTTCCCATCAGATTTGATATCAGTGAGAATTAATTGTCTTAGTCGTCCTTTTAGGGAGTGGGTTGAATTTTGCTATGGATAGTTTAGACCAATGTTTTGAAAAAGATAAATTAGTCCAACAGATTCTGAGATATTCTGCCACCCTGTCCCTTTCCACTGCGCCAAAATATTTCTTGGCACTTAGCTAATTTATTATTTAAGATTCTTAATGTTATTGCTAATTTTGCAATGATATTGCATAAAAATGTAGTTACGTTTATTTTCCTTTGCATAATGCATTTTCGGGTGATATTTGGAATATTAGGAATTCTGCTTGTTGACATGTCTTTTCCTAAATAATTTATGTTATTTTTTAGGTGACCGAGGAGATGGAAGGGACACGTTACAACACTGCAATCTCGGCAATGATGGAGTTCGTAAATGCAGCTTATAAGGTTTCTTCAATAAGCTTTAGAGTTTTTGTGGACAGTATTCAAATTGTAAATCACAATAATATATAACCTCAGATTCCTGAGGGTCATGAACTATGAAAATAAGCTAATCAACTTTTATGTATTGATTTCAATATATGTTTTATCTTGCTATCTGCAGTGTATAAGTCATCAATATATGTTTTATCCTGCTATGTGCAGTGGGAAACTCATCCAAGATCAATCCTAGAACATTTTGTTCTACTTCTTTCTCCCTTTGCACCACATATAGCTGAAGAGTTATGGCAACGTCTAGGACATGCTGATTCACTTGCATATGTGCCTTGGCCAGAGGTGTGTATCCATTCTTGGAACAAAATTGGTTAGTTTCCTGCTTTTTTGTGTTCTTTCATCCTTTTAGTCCAGCTCCAAAGAGAAAAACTTACACTAACTTTCAACAACTATATTAAAAGTACTTTGCAGTTTAGCATTTTTTGAAATGTTTCCTTATATATGCGCAACTAGAGTGCTTTGGGACGCTCGTGGGTCTGAGTAATTTGTGCTGGATGCCAATACGCAGCTTATCATTCTTTTTATGCAGTCCTGCAAAGTATCTGGTTCAGGAGTTGTAAATGCCAGGCTTCAGGCATGTGTAGCTGTTGGGAATAGCTGGTGCCTTGTTTAGGCTATTTTAATAATAGCTGTAAATTTGAATGATTTAGGTACTTTTACTGAAAAATTGAAAATCCAGATACGATTATGACATAAGAGAGATGAGTCAAATAAACAGAACAAAATATGAAATTGTTTTAAGATATGAATAGTGTGGGAAATATTCCAGTTGTATGCATATAAGAAAATCAATGTTCCCAGATCTCGCCTCACTTTTATCTGGGTCCAAACCAATGTGATTTAAACCAGACTATTCAACGAACTGTTAGAGCCCAAAAATATGAACTGGAAAAAAACCAGACTAAAAAACCAGTCAACCAAAGTATACATAAAATACTATAATTTTAAAGAAAAACATATATATTCATGTGCATCCATATGAATCCAAACCATTTATAAACAAATATGAAAAAGTTCTTGTTATGCACTAAAAAGTGGGTAGCCCCATAGGAGAAAACTTTTCTCCTCCTTTGGACAGCCAACCAGACAACAGCCCTACATTTGCTCAGTACATGATAATATGCCATATTCCTCTGTCATTTATACCGGTTAGACCTCTCTTGCCATCCAACATTCCTCTTGAATGTGTAAAAATTCCTAGATCTAACAATCTCAGGAATCCCACTGCAACCAGCTGAATCTACTTCACTTACTTTGTAAATTACATTACAAAATTATTTCAGATTACTTTTTGAAACATTGAAGTAAATTACTGAAGCAGCCTACACTTAATTAAATATGATTCTGAAACAAGGAAACTGAGCAAAGAAAATCAATCACATAGGACACCTTTATTTTGGACGAAAGTCCCTGGAAAAACCCAACGCGGGAAAACCGGTGCAGCAGATCTGAGGGTTTATATATTATGCAGTAAATTTCTGAATACAACTCTGGGATGCCTTTCTGGCAATCCCTGCAGAGAATATGACTGACAGAAAGTTCGTGAGAGAAATCTTACACTGATCTGGAAGCCCGACTGACCAACAACCCTGGATCTGCAAGCCCTCCACTGTGCTGCGCAGTCTCTACATCACTCTGGGTGGCTTCTGCGTCACTGGTTTTCTGCTGGCTGGATCTGCCCTTTTGGCCTCTTCCAGTCTCACACCCCGGCTCTTCGGCCTTGGATTTGGCTAACCCTTAGCTGAATCTCGAATTCCCTCGAGGCTGCAGCGCTGCCTTTGCGTGGGACTGCGCTGGGTATGCGTAGCTGCTATGCTGCCTCTGTTGATCTGTTCTCTGCCTTCTCTGCTTTGTATTCTTCGGCTCAGGAAAAATATCCAACTTGAATAACTGCCCCTCACTGCAATCAAGAATCACTTAGATCTTATTTTCTTCCGAGCACTGCTTCAATCTCTAGATCCTCTCGGTGTATCTTTCCAAATGGCCCTCAAGCCTTCCTTTATAGTCTTCTCGTTGAGACATCAACGATCAAGATTAGATCTCTAATCAACGGTTAAGATTATAACTTGACTTGATCTTCACTTTTTCTAGATCATTCACTCTGTTTTATTAATACCCTTTAATTATCTAATTTCCCTAAGTTTAGACCTAGGATCCCCATTAAAATAATTAATTTTTACAATAAAACATATTTCGAGTGGAATTTTCACAAATGGTTTCTGGGTTCTTTGGAATACATGTGCCTAAGCCTATCCACAAATTTGAAGACTTAGAGCACTTCTGATGCTACCAAAAATCAACACTCCCTCTTAGCGAGGAAAGTGCTCTAACAATATGACTACTGCATACTGCTCTGACCTTGAAGCATCCTTTGTGCTGCTGATGTCTGACAAGTTGTCCACCAACCACTGCGTTGCTGCTGCAATTGTACTGCTGCCCATGACACTGCCATTGTTTCATCCGTACTACAACTCCCTCTCAAATGCTGCATTAGCTATGCTGCTAGCACTGCCATTGCTAAAACTGCATCTATACTATAACTCAGTTGCTGAGAGAAGAAATTGAAACCACCTAAAAATATGAACAAGCGTTCAATGATGCATCTCGGTGCTAAAGAAACTGACTGCTGATAGCTACTGCACTATCCCTCTGACGCACTGCGTTGTTGCTGCATTGCACTGTTCTGCACTACGCTGCTTAGAAGTTGGCGCTGCTACCCACTGCAACTGTCGTCTCTGCACTCCTCTGCATTGACTGAAAACTCCTCCATCTCGCTACTACTGATCATGGGCTCCCGTAGCAAGGTGTTGATCCATGAGGTGGGCTCCTCAAGGAACCTGCCCAATTGAAGTTCAAGGTGAACTACAATTCTATGTCACCCCATCTCCCCCCTGGAGATGCGTGGGCGCTCATGGCATACTCTTCGCCTCGATCTTCGTGACTACAACCTTTGTTTCGTGCTTCTCATCCTCGTCCTTTTTCTTCAAAGGACACTGTGATGCAAAGTGGCTCATCTTGCCACATCTGAAGCACTTCACCTTCGAAACATCTCTCTTTTGTTTCTGTTGCCCATGTTGTCCCTTCGATTCGAGGGTTGCATTCTCCTCCTCATCTGGATTCTTCGATCCACTCCCGCTGCTACCGTCAAGTTTGCACTTGACCAGATCTCTTCTCAGCAACTCCTCTTGAAGTGCTACCCACATCGACTCCCAACTAGGTAGCGTTGCCCTGCCCAAGATACTTTGGACAAAAACTTGCCACTTCGTGACTGCGTTAAGGGCCAATATCACCATAGTTGTAGCAGATGGGGTAGATCCCATGACTTCCAACTGATCACGGACATCCTGAAGTCTCGTTAAGAATGAAACAATGCGTTCCCCCTTCTGCATCTAGATCATCCAGAGCATCTGCTCCAAGTACATCTTCTACTGCTCGGAAGTTCCTTCGTACAGCACGGACAAGGCCTCCCATATCTGCCTGACTGTGTCCTTGCCAGCTATATGAGAGACTATATGATCCTTGATACCATCAAGGATTAGCCTCTTGGCCTTTGCCATATCGGACTTGTAATTTTTGTTCTGATCCAAATCTATAGGTACAACAACCACGTTGTCCATGAACGCCTTGAGATCATACTCGTCCAGAAGGAATTTGATTCTTTCCTTTTAGATCACGTAGTTGGAGGAACCCTCCAAACGATCCTGATCTCTAAGTTCGTGAGATGCCATCTCAGCCGAAAACTGTAGAACTTCTCCCTCTTTCTCCCTACTGTGTAGCTTCTAGGCTGGCTTACGCACTCCATGATGGAGCTAGTAAGTCCACTGCTCCTCTGCTGCCCAACAAATGAGAAAAATTGAATTCCTCGGTAAAGGAACTCACCGAGGAAGAATTCCCCTCACTATGTGCTCTTCTTCTTCGTCTGACACTTATGTGCCTAGCAATTGCTTGTAGAAAAACTGTGTCCCTTTGGCTCTGCATGAAGGCTCTGCGCTGCTCCCCCTTCGTCGGCAAGATCTCGATCCAGAAGTCTTACCTCTCTGTCGACTCACTCAGAGAGAGACCACCTCGAAAATTCAACCCTCCTTGCTAGAATTGCACAATCCAACTGGAGATTCGATCTGCTGCTGCTGCAGCAATTCGGCCTTCACTTCAGTGTTATATCTGCTCTTCCTGTTTCACATCAAACGCTTTGATATCATGTGAAAATTCCTAGATCTAACAATCTCAAGAATCCTACTGCAACCAGCTGAATCTACTTCACCTATTTTGTAAATTACATTACAAAATTATTTCAGATTACTTCTTGAAACATTGAAGTAAATTAATGAAGCAAACTACACTTATTTAAATATGATTCTGAAATAAGGAAATTGAGCAAAGAAAAACAATCACATGGGACACCTTTATTTTGGACAAAAGTCCCCGGAAAAACCCAATGCAGGAAAACCGGTGCAGCAGATCTAAGGGTTTATATATTATGCAGTAAATTTCTTAATACAAATCTGGGATGCCTTTCTAGCAATCCCTGCAGAGAATACGACTGACAGAAAGTTCATGAGAGAAATCACCAATTGATCTGGAATTCCAACTGACCAACAACCCTGGATCTGCAAGCCTTCCATTGCGCTACGCAGTCTCTGCGTCACTCTGCGTGGGCACTGTGTGGCTTCTGCCTCACTGGTCTTCTGCTAGCCAGATCTGCCCTTCTGGCCTCTTCTGATCTCACACCCCGAATCTTTGACACTAGATTTGGCTGACCCTCAGTTGAATCTCAAATTCCCTTGAGGCTGCAGCGCTACCTCTGCGTGGGACTGCGCTGGCACTGTGTAGCCGCTACACTGCCTCTGCTGATCTGCTCTTTGCCTTCTCTGCTTTGTATTCTCCGGCTCAGGAAAAATCGCCATCCGGAATTACTACCCCTCACTGCAATCAAGAATCACTTAGATCTGATTTTGTTTCCGAGCACTGCTCTAAAAAAATTTCAATCTCTAGATCCTCTCGGTGTATCTTTCCAAATGGCCCTCAAGCCTTCCTTTATAGTCTTCTCATTGAGACATCAACAACCGAGATTAAATCTCTAATCAATGACTAAGATTATAACTTGACTTGATCTTCGTTTTTTCTAGATCATTCACATTGTTTTATTAATACCCTTTAATTATTTAATATCCGTAAGTTTAGACTTAGGGTCCCCATGAAAATAATTAATTTTTACAATAAAACATATTCCAAGTGGAATTTTCACAAACGATTTATGGGTTCTTTGGAATAAATGTGCGTAAGCCTCTCCAAAAATTTGGAGACTTAGAGCATTTTCGATGCTACCAAAAATCAACAGAAGGAAGATGGGTCACCATTTTGTTAATTTTTCAATGTTCTATGCTGTAACAAACACTTATAACAATTCTTCTTCAAATAGCAATCAATTATCCAATATATTTTCAATCACCCAATAGTAATAAGCAATTGTAGATAGAACATTAAACCATATGCACAATAGAAGATGGCCAAGAGCAATAGAAACACAAAGATTTTGGTCAAAGACCAAGAAAAAAACCCCACAAGGGGGAAAACCTAAGTCACTTGACACAGGGACACGAGACACGAAGGACATGAGGATTTGAGTGTCGGACACCGACATGTTGACCTCCCGTAACAGAACATGTCAGGAAACATTATATATTATTTTATTAAAATATATAAAAAAAAAGTTAGATATTTCTTACATAAATTCTCATTCATGATACAAATTCATCGATTCAAACATAGATCTTCATCTAGATATAAGTTTTACAAAGATACAAAGTAACATTATGCATACAAATACAATGGTGACATATTCATCAATGATTCAATTGGAGAAAGACAAGATACTGTAGTTTTCTCATTAAGTCATCAAAATCAAAATGTGATACATAGGTAGTAGCAATTTCAATGGCAAATAGAAATAGAAAATACAAAATGAAAACAATTGCAAGCCTCAAGGAAGTAGGTAGCTCATGAGTCATCAATCCTCATGATCAAAATCAACATCACTGTACTCATCATCATGGTCACTGCTGCTCTCCTCTGGTGCATCCTCCTCCTTTGTATCCAATATCATCTCTACATCTGTTGGTGTGGAGGATGACCCCTCTACAGTATCACCATCATCAAAAGTGACAGGTTGTGGCGCTGCCTCATTAAGATCCAAGTTTGCCAATGCCAACTCAACACTGTTGTCCAAACCCATATCATCAGGAAATACATCCCACGTCTTTGTCTTTCCCTTCAACCACTCATCCCTCAGCCTGTAAATAAGATGAAGGTTGGTGTGCACATACACCATTGTCTCTGCCTTGGACTACTCAAGCCTGCTCTTCTTGACATTATACAAATTCCTGTATGTGCTCCAATTCCTCTCGCAACAAGATGATGAAGACACCTGATAGAGGAGCTTCATGGCTAACTGTTGTAGAGAAGGGCTTGTAGCCCCAAGGGTTTCCCACCAAGAATAGTGCTTCTTAACCCGTCTCTAATCACATCATATCCTGCAAATCGACCAGTGCCAGTGGAAAGCTTTGCAAAGGCATCCTCCACCTCATCAAGGGATGCTCTATCTTGAAAAATCCATCTGAATGCATCTTTCCTCCCTTGTGAAATTTCACCATCCATGTGAAGAGGGAATCTACGGGAAGGTCCACCATTCAACCACTCATGGTTGTATTTGCAATCTTCAACAATGATAGATTGGTGTACTCCTTGTAGATAGTGAGGCCATTTGTATGATTTTGTACAAAGTTGCAGATATGTCGTGCATCCTCAATAATGCGTCCAATCCAAAGCACATAAGAAGCAATAGATTTAAGTGCTAAATTCAAAAAATGGACAATGCAAGGTGTCCAAAATACTGGTGGATATTTAGCTTCCACAATCACGCTAACAGCCTTGCAAACAAGTGCATTATCTGTAATGATTTGCACACAAGGATCAACACCTACATCTTCAATAACTTTAATAAACAACTCACCCATATATTGTGCATCCTTGTATTGTCCAAGTGCATCCACTGATTTCAAGAAAACTAGACCATTCAAGGAAGACACCATGAAGTTGATGAGTGGGTGTCGTGTTGTATCTATCCATCCATTAGAAACAATGCTAACCGCAGATGTTGGCCATGCTGATTTAATAGGCTCAAGCATTTTGTCCACCTCTTTCTTTGCCTTCGTCAACAATGTGGTTCTAAGCTTCTCTGACCCAGGAGGCACATACCTTGATGGAGCCCCTTGAGTTAGAGCTCGACACATCTCAATAAATAAAGGTGAGCATGCAACATTAAAGGATATCAAGTCCTGATAGAAAAAAAATGCAATGGTGAGATCAAGCTCTTCTAGTTTCTCTTTCTGAAAAATCTTGTCCATTGGACCAAGTGCCATTGCCTTTCTTTTTGCTGCTTGGCCCCCAGTAGAACTCTCAAATGGAAATTTGTTGTTGCTTTTCCTCAAGAATGGAAGGGGATCATCATTCTTATTTTTTTTAGATGTTGCAGCCACCTTTGCCATACTAACATTGGCCTCTTTTTCCATTTCTTTCCTCTTTGATAAAGACACCTGTGTACATGGTGCAATTCCACAACTTGGTAAAGCCAACAAATGAGCTTTCACACGGTAATATGTCGCCCCAAATATATGACTCTCTGAATCCTGGGGTTTAGCCCCTCATACTCATCAATCCCCATTTCCACATAGTGCACCAAATCTACAATAGGATCTAGTTCTCGCTCTCTCTCTGGCTCATCCATGAGCTGTGGCATAGTGGGATGGCTAGCCCGGCCACGCACAGGAGTATGTGGATATTGAAATGCACGCTCATGCGTGTGGTGGATTCCACCTCCTACTCTAGAACCCCCATCTCAATTTTGGTCATGCCCTTGCTGGTTATGCACTTGTAGGCCCATCCTCTGCTGCATCATGTTCATCATTAGCTAGCCCTTCCTCAATATCTATTAGTTCACCCTTAATAGGCCATCCATAACCTGGTTCTGGCCCCCTTGCCTTAGTTTCTCGTCACTCTCTTGACCCTCCATGCATGCTTTTGTGTTGTTAATCTCATTGTCTGAAAAGGGGTCAAGCCCTCCTTCTCTACCACGTCCTCTTCCTCTACCCCTACCTCGACCTCTTCGAAATACAATACCCTGGTAGTACGGTGGAATTACCAGTTGCTTTCTCCCACACCGGCAAAGAACATGCTCTGATACCATTGTAATATTCCCAACGGAAAATTAAGTGGATACCAGTAGCATAAACTGTTGAAAAGTGTAACTAGGTTGGTCTTCATGTTGACTATGTAATTATGTATTTATTCAAAGAAGATGTCAAGGATAATAAAATGTATTTTTGGTGCACTTGCTTCATGGGTTTCATGAGCAAGATTTTATTATGTAGATAGACTTCTTCTTGATGTCTATTAGGTTTATGTCTTCTAGGAATAAATATAATTAGGGGTCATATTCATGAGGATTTAGTTTAGGTGTTTGTGCTCCAAAGACCTTGAAGAAGCTCTCAAACAGCCATCATACAATGTTGAAGTCAAGCTCATAATATAGTGAAGACAATCACTCATCGTTGTTGAAGAAACACCTCTCAATTATTGAAGAAATTACAGACATGTCGGCCTAATCTACAGTTGATGGTTGGCCTAAAAATAAGATCAGTTCACTATATATATATAAGACATGACTGTGGATCATTCAGTGAGCAAGCAATACGGACAAGTCTGAATATAATTCAGGAAGAAAATTACGAATATTTCTAAGGAATAAGGTGCAGTTATAAGACAGGAAAAAATACGGATGTAATACACTGCAGCTGTCTCTGAGATTTTATGTGATAAGTTTGCGAATATTATAAGGAAGAAATTGCGGATAGGGAACAATTGGAAGTGCGAATATGAAACAACAATGCAGGAAGGAGTTTGCAGACATCCCCAAGGTTACAGTGCGTAGAAATGATAACCTACAATGCGGATAGGAACAATTGGAAGTGCGGATCTGAAATAACAATGGTGGAAGGAGTTTGCGGACATCCCCAAGGTTAGAATGCGTGGAAAGGATAACCTACAATGCGGATAAGGGACAGTTCAAAGTACTGCGGATCTGAAATAGAGGTACAGTAAGAAGATTGTGATAAAATAAAAGAAGAAGACTGCGTATAGGTCTGAAGTGAATGCGAAGTTTCAGTGAGTACTTCAGACAAGAATGAGCTCAGAAATCAAAGAAAATTCAAGTGTGTTTGCAGATTTTCTTGAAAGGCTTCAGTGCAGATATATGGGAAAATTGTTCATCTAAGAGTTTGACAGAAGTTCAAACAGAGATCAAAAGAAGAAGGGCAGCCCTGAAGTAGGAGAAGGTGAGGAAGGTAAATCTGAGATTTACCTTCCTAAACAGTGCAGATTGGTGACAAAGAAAAGATTCAAGTTTTAAGAAGCTGTATCAAGGTCTTGGAAGCTTATCTAGGTCAAGCGTCTGAGTCTGGGTCATGGTACTTGTCATTTGAAGATCTATAAGAAGAATTCTTTGCGGGTTTTCCTCTCCAAGAGGGAGAGGTTTTTGCCCTGGCTCTAAGAGCCTAACTTTTGTGTCTTGTGCATTTTGATAATCGACTTGATGAAAGATTAACTAATAGAAGACATAAGTAACACAAGTAAGTTCACAAATAATTATCAAAAAGAGAATTTGTATTAACCTACAGCCCTCCAAATTCTCAACATAAACTATGAACAACAACCAAATTTTTGCATGCACACGCAATTATCAAATAACATAGGAAATGGCACCAAAAATATGAGTCATTTAATTAATTTGAGAAGAATGAGTACAATATAGTTAGAGAAAGAGAGACCTCGGGTTGCTACAAAAAGCAAGGAAAAAAGGTTGCAAACTGAATGCCCAAGTGTCGGAAGATCTTCCCACCAAAGCTTTGTGCTGACGCATAAATTTATGCTTTTTCTACTAGGAGGAAATTAAGAAATCTCCCTCAATTGTGCTCAGAAACTCCTGAAACAACAGCTAGTGCCTCTCCTCAATCAGCTCCACCAAACCAAAAAGGGAATCAACCTCAATCCAACACCCCAGAAAACCCACAGAAATAATTGTATGGCCCAACTTCTCCTCTTGTACGCACTACCAGAATTTGTTGTAGAATGCTCCCAAAAGTTATGCCCCAACCCTTCCTCAATTTCTCTTGTAAATTTCTCTCACAAATCTCTTTACTCATCCAACTCTCAACTCCCCAATTCCTCTTGTGGCTTAGCCTTTGTGCAAATCTGCCAAAAATCCCTTGCGCAGACACCAAAAGACAAAATTTTGGCCTGCAATACTCCCTCAAGCTCAAACCTGCAAATCACCTAAAATCTCTAGCAATAGACAAGGCAAATCACCCTTGAAATTCCCAGAACTTAGCACACACATTAGTTGTCTCTCTCAAGTGAAGCGAATTTCTCCCAGCTTCTTGGCCGCATGCAATGCTGGGTGAAAGTCTCCTACAATAGCTTCGGAATGGCTCCAGTTGTATCTAGAGGCTCCTCTAGGGTGACACTCGTGGTTCACCGAAGAAGTTGTAATTTTTCTTAGAAATCTCCTTGTGCTAAGCAGCACAATGTTAACTTGGCTAAGCAACTCAAGCAAACATAATGGTTCATTTGTAAAATTGCCAAATGTTGGCCCTCACCTCCTATTTATGCTTGTTGCCTCCCTTCTCACCTTGTGGGTCCCATTCTCCCCTAATTTGATTTTCCCTCTTCTCTCTCTCTCCACAAGTGCATGTTCCTCAAGGGGTGCGTACTCCCTTGGTGTGGCCCCCACAACCCACCAACAATTCAATTTCCCCTTCTCCTAAGTTGAAATCGCAATAATTGTTGCCAAAGCAAAATGTTGTCAAAATTGTGATTCCTCCTATGCTAAGTCCCTTGATACGGGGATACGGGGATTCGAGGAATCGGATTTGGGTACGGTGAACCCCGGAACAGGATACTTCTGGGATACGATACGTTATATATATATATATATATATATATATATATATATATATATATATATATATATATATTTTTTTTTTTTAAAATATATATATATTAATATATTAAAAATTAGATATTTTTTACACAAATTCATATAAAATTCATTGATTCAAACATAGATACTCATGAGTCATACATGATCATTGACCATTGATACATTGATACACCATACATGATACAATTGTCAAATTTACTCAGAAAGACAAGATTGAAGATAGTAAGATACTGTAGTTTTCTCATTAAGTCATCAGAATCAAAATGTGTTACATAAGTACACTGCCAATGGCAAATAGAAATAGAAAATACAAAAGCAACTACAGTCTACAAGACTACAAGCCTGAAGCCTCAATGAGTCAGAGTCATCAATCCTCATAATCAGCATCACTGTCCTCATCCTGATCATCATGCTCACCACTGCTCTCCTCTGCCTATGATGCATCCTCCTCCTCTATCATCTCTGCATCTGCTGGTGTGGAGGATGACCCCTCTACTCCATCATCAAATGTGACAGGCTCTAGCACTGGCGCATTGAGATCCAAGTTGGCCAATGCCAACTCAACACTGCTGTCCATACCCATATCATCAGGAAAGACATCCCACATCTTTGTCTTTCCTTTCAACCAATCCTCCCTCTGCCTGTAGATGAGATGAAGATTGGTGTGCACATACACCATTGTCTCTGCCCTGGAATGCTCAAGCCTACTCCTCTTCACACTATACAAATTCCCATATGTGCTCAAATTCCTCTCGCAAGGAGTCGCAACAAGAGGATGAAGTCACCTCAGAGAGGAGCCTCGTGGCTAACTGTTGTAGAGGAGGGCTTTTTGCCCCATGAGTTGCCCACCAAGAATGGGGCTTCTTAGCCCCCCTGTCTCGAATCAAATCATAGCCTCCAAATCGCCCCCTGCTAGTGGAAAAATCTGCAAAGGCATCCTCCACCTCATCAAGGGATGCCCTATCCTGAAAAATCCTCCTCAATGCATCTTTCCTCCCTTGTGAGATTTCAGCATCCATGTGAGGAGGGAATTTGCGGGAAGGTCCACCATTCAGCCACTCATGGCTGTAGTATTTTGGGTTCAAGGAGTGAGCCAAACAATGTAAAGGTGTGCAATTCTTGTCCCATCTGCTGACAAGAATATCCTGTATGACGGTGAAGAAGGCCTCAGGTGATGTCTCATACTCTGAGCACTGACTTTGTAAAACAATGGTCCTCACAGACTCAATCATGGAATCCCATCTCTCATAAACCTCTCCTAGGATGGGTTGGTCTGTATCTGCAAATCGGAGCAAGGAAATGATAGGCTCCATGATTTGAATAACTCGATCTACCTTTTCCCACCATATATCATCCAACGCTGTGTCCTTCACCTTCTTTGAGGCTGCTTGATCCATCTTTCTCCAAAAAGACCAAAACTCTGAAATAACCATGGACCCAAGAGCAGTCTTGACCTCCCTCAACCTCTTCAACATGATGAATGAAGAGGCAAACCGTGTATCTGCAATCTTAAAAAATGATAGATTGTTGTACTCCTTGTAGATAGTGAGGGCATTTGTATGGTTTTGTACAAAGTTGCGGATATGTCGTGCATCCTCAATAATGGCTCCAATCCAAAGCACATCAGAAGCAATAGATTTCAGTGCCAAGTTCAATGAATGGACAATGTAAGGTGTCCAAAATACTTGTGGATATTTTGCTTCCACAATCATGCCAGCAGCCTTGCAAACAAGTTCATTATCTGTAATGATTTGCACACAACAATCCACACCTACATGTTCAATAACTTTAAGAAATAACTCACCCATATATTGTGCATCCTTATATTGTCCAAGTGCATCCACTGATTTCAAGAAAACTGGACCATTCAAGGATGACACCATGAAGTTGATGAGTGGGTAGCGTGTTGGATCTGTCCATCCATCACAAACAATGCTAACCCCAGATGTTGGCCATGCTGATTTAATAGGCTCAAGCATTTTGTCCACCTCTTTCTTTACCTTTGTCAACAATGTGGTTCTGAGCTTCTCTGACCCAGGAGGCACATACCCTGATGGAGCCCCATGACTAAGAGCTCGACACATCTCAATAAATAGAGGTGACCGTGCAACATTAAAGGATATGAAGTTCTGATAGAAAAAAAATGCAATGGTGAGATCAAGCTCTTCCCTCCTCTCTTTTTGGAAAATCTTGTCCATTGGACCAACTGCAGTTGCCTTTCTCTTTGCTGATTCTCCCCTACTAAAAGTCTCAAAAGGAAACTTGTTGCTGCTTTTCCTTAAGAATGGAAGGGGGTCATCATTCTTGTTTTTTTTTTTTTAAATTTTGCTGCCACATTTGCCTCACCAATACCCCGCTCTTTCTCCAATTCCTTTATCTGTGCCGTTTTAATTACTGTACAACATTTAATGCCACAACCTGGAATACCCAAAAAATGAGCTTTCACACAGAAATATGTGCAAGTGAACTTGTTGTGGCAAAAATTGCATTTCCATGAACAATTTCCTCCTCCTCCCTTTTTTCCTGCCCCTCCCTCTCTTGTCACATATTTCCACAATGGGTATTTGGAGTCAACAATTTGTTTTCCATGCACATTTGAAGCTGTTGTTGCAGCCCCACTTCCAATGGATGGAATACTTGCAGACCCTGATGAAACAGGGACAGGAGGGGCATCTCCAATGGGGGACATTCTTCCCCTTTCTTTGCCCCTGTCTTGCTGCCTTTGATTGAGCCATGAATACTGTAAAAAATAAACAAAAATAACCAAATATATAAAACATATGCACATGCAAACACTAACAACAAATTAAATGCAAAATATAGAGGGACAGTGCACTTACCAGATGCTCGAATCTCTTCGAAATAACTCCCTTTCTCCTTGCTCACACTTGCTCCTTGCTCACTTGAGAAAATGAAATCAGTGAGAAAAACCAACAAGAAACACACTTTTATAAAAAAAGTATCGCACTTTTTTGGGCGGCCGTATCTGGCAGTACCCGATTCACCGGGTACGGCTGTATCTGTACAGGGTACGGTCGGGATACGTCGTACCCTGTACGGATACGGTTGTACCCAGTGAATTGGGGGCGAATCGGGTACAAATCGTATCCGATACGGGGATTCGAGATTCAATGACCCTTTTGGACGAATCCGGTAACTTAGCTCCTATGTAGCTTAAGAAATTGGGGATATTAAATTCACTTAAGTGATTAAAGTGGATTCAATGTGAAATTAAGTCATGACCATTGATCTTGAGATGAGATTTAATCTCATCCATTGAGATCTAGGGTTAGGGATTTTCGTTATTGATGAGAAATAAAAGGAGAAAGGGAGAGTGAAGATCCACACTATTCTTCAGGAGATTTGGAGAAGAGGAGAAAGAAAGCCAATGGAGAAGTTCAACAAGATGAAGGGTATTACAACAGGTGGTATAGCAAGGAGGGCATGCATTCCTAAGCAGAGAAGGGCACACTTTGCTGGCACGAATTTCGAGTTAGTGTACAGGCACAAAATTCGAGGAAAAGAGAGTTTTCCAAGTTGCAGACCAGCGCAAGCATGAGCTGCAAAGGTAGATATGGGCGTGAAAAGTGAGGCTTGAACAACATAGATTTCGAGGGATATACAATTGAGATTGGCATGATTTTTTGGGGAGGTTTGGTGCAAAAAATGAGGTTTATAATGCATGGAAATCAAGGGTTGCTGGAAAAAATTTCAAGAAACTACTACAACAATTTCCCAAGGGATTCTAAGCATGAAATCTAGGAGATAAGTTGGTTGTTTGCTATCTTTTAATGCTATAATAATTTCCCTGATGAGAAATAAATTTCTCTCTCACTAGTTTTCCCTTTGTGGTTTTTCTAGGGGTTTGCTATCTTTTAATGCTATAATAAATTCCCTTATGAGAAAGAAATTTCTCTCTCACTAGTTTTCCCTTTGGGGTATTTCTAGGGGCTTTGCCCAAAAATGTTGCGTCAAATGTGTGTTTGTCTACTGTTCATTTTCAGTTGTTAAAACTCTGACTTAGTCATGTGTATTTCAGCTCATAAAAATCAGATTGGATGTGTTTAATTTTAATGTATTGATTGTGAAGTTTTTTTATTGGAGACTGAAATTAGAGTTTTGGTTATGTGTTTGACGAAAGCCTACAAGAGAAAACTGGATTGTAGGTGAAATTTCAACATCACATACCTAAACTTGGTAAATTGCAAAAATTCATGAGTTAGTGTGAAGTATGAAGAAGATATCAAATGTGATCTAGTTAGTGGTTTTTACATTAAACATGATTCACTTTTTATGTTACAATGACTCTTGTGTACATGTTGGTTGGTTTCACTTGATTACCATAGTCCCTACTTGACCATGCTATCATACACATGGTTGTTTGGAGGACATCGATGATTCATCTTCCACGCTCCATTCAAGATGTTGCATACCCTTTGGTGGGTGTTGGGGCCTTAAGATGACATGATGACTTGTTGAGATGCCTTACCTTTGGTGATGAGCATTTCACCCTTGATGATGGATGTTGGACTTTTTAGGGTGGGTGTTGGGCTTGTTGATGACATGGCATCCCTCATGAGACACATCTTGACTCATTGGAGATGGGACATTTCACCTATACCTTGACGTGGCACATTGATGTTGGATTTGAGTTTCTACATGGTGACTGGACACTAGTGTTCCAAGGGGTCGTGTCCCCCAGGGTCGGGTGCACGCACCCTTCGCACCCCTCGCACCCGGGATGGGGAGTCTCTTGGGGGTGCGTTTCCCCACGCACCCTTTCTGGGGAGTTGTTGCACAGAATGTCTAGGCACTGCGACAACGACTCAGATCGGGCGCTGTCACCCTAATCCCCAATCTCTCTATTTAGGTTGTCTCCTTGCAGACTAAGGGAGGTAGACCCTAATGAAATGAAGAAGGAGAATTGATTGGAAACGAACCAATTCAGGAGACACAGTCAAACAACCAAGTACTTTTTAAGATTTAACGAGATTTTATAGATTCGATTAGATTAAAAGTTTTAAGACCAGTGCCTTGTGGAGTCAAATTATCCCTTACAAAATTAAGACCAAGTAGCTGGTAGATAACTGCTGCTAAAGAGGACAATTATCCTGTTATGAAAATATATCAATCCACCACAACAATGTTCAATTCCTCCATTAAATGTTCAATTGATCAACCTGGAAGATAAGCCATTTCTAACAATGTGATTTGATTAAACACTTTCATGGTCCTGCATCAAGTAGGAAATAAAGATATGCAATTTATCATCACTTGAAATATTCTTAAAGCTGACTAAGCAATTAATCACAATTAAAGCTCATTAAACGACCATCAATTCCACTAGATGCTAAAAATATTTTAACTAGATGCGAGATTTAAACAGTTCAAATTCCAAAAAATATTATCATGAAAACCATCGAATTCAAATGCTAGACATTTTGAATTTAAATGATACTCTAAATTATTCCAATTCAGAAATATATAGTCAAGCTTTAGATAAAAAGAAATTTAAAATCCACCCTTGACTATGTAAAAAAAATTTAAATTTTTTGAGAATTTTCCAAAGTTAAAAAATTTCATTTAAAATTTTTGGTCTTTATTAATATTTTAATTTTTTATTTTCTTATCTAAAGTTAATGAAACTAAAAACGAAATATATATATACAACTAAAGCTAAAGTCCAAAAAGTTAAGAATTTTTTTTTGAAATTTTTTATTTATTAAAGTTTCTAAAAAATTAAAAATAAATCAAATCCTAAAGTTAAATTAAATGTGACTTGACTTTTGCAACCTAAACTAACCTCATAAAATAAATAAAATCAAAAGATTAAGTCTAATGTTAAAATCAAAGTCAAAATGTGTTGGGTACACAACTAAAAAAAAGAAATCTAATGTTACAAAGACAACAAAAATAAAAATAAAAATCGAATTTAAAGTTAAAATAAAACTTGGGTACGTTAATGCTTGTTTTATTTGTTTTGATGTGTCAAGAGGGAATGGCAGCGTGGAATGGGAGAAGGTACAGCCGGAGCACGCGGGAGAAAAGAATGGCAGCGGATGAAGAATACAGTTTAGAGCTGCGAGGTCAACGAAGATGAAGGATCAGCGTGAAGAGGAATATACGCAGAATTTGAGTAGCGGGACAGTGGAAAGGAGATGGCAATGCAGAAGTAAAAACAGCGTGGAAGATGAGGAGAAAAGAGCTGCGTGAGGAAGCACGTGGGGTAAGCAAGAGATGAGGGAACGCAGAAAGGAAAGGGAGCTACAGGACAGAGGTAACGGATGGATAAGAACGCAGAAATAATGGCAAAGGCAGCGTGGAGAATTTGCAGCGTACAGGTTTGGAGTGCAATGGAATGGCTACCGGCAACGAAAGAGGACCTACATGAGGGAGCAAAGAAAAAGAAATGTAGGGATGAAGGGCAGCAACAGACACACTAGTGTGCAGAATTTTATAAAATTTTCCTTGCCCAGAGATCTGTTTTAACCTGTAAACACAGATTTAAATGAATACACTTGCAATTTACTCTTTGAGGCAAAATGCTGCCCAGATCTGCAACCGGAAACGATCCTGAGACTAGATCTTACCCTCCAGGGCCTAGATCTGGCTCAAATCCTAAAAAAATTCTGAAAATTTCCCAGTATAACCTGCACAACACCAGAAACCAGCAAACCCAGAAAACCAGTATATGTACAAAATAAAAATAAGTGGGATTTACAATGCTATTTTACATATTAAAACCCTGATGGCTAGATCTAAATCATTTAGCACAATTTAAAAGATAAATTAAGAGAGAGGCACAAGCCCTAAAAGAACCCTGCAAAAAACAGAATTTAAGATAAGCCCGGGGAATCAGATCCGGAGGGCTCTTCAGATCTTATTTCCTTGGGAGTCAGCTGGTCCAAACTAGGACTTCCCCAAACGCCCAATCTAAATCCGGAAGATTTCTGCATACTTAAAGTTAAACTGTTAAATTAATAGAGAAATAGTGATAAATCATAAAATTTTCAAGAGCTAGAGATAATTGTTAACTCTATCTAATTAATATTATTACCCTAGATTTAGTAACTTAAGCAAGATACCTGTGCAATAGATTACTCTACAAAAGCCATTAATCAACAATCCATTAAAATAATCACCAGCAGAATTATAAGAACAAGTTTACCATAAAATGTTGAAGAGGAACACCACTATCAAAATAAACCCCAAAGTCTTCGTTTGTATTATTCCAGAAAATTGTTAAAGGAGAGCTTCAAGAGCGAGTACACGATCCAGAGATCGGATGACTGAAAGACTGACAAGACCTCTAATTTATAAGATTAAATCTCCAACGGCTAGTTTAGTGGATCCATGTCAAAGTAATCTCGACCGTCGAAAAAGATTTAATCATCTTTTAATCTCAACCGTCGAAATTATAAATTTTTGAGGAAATTCGAATTTATCATTTAATCCCATTTTAATTAACTCAAAAATAATATTTTTGAGTTAATTACTTCAAAATTTTGACTTTGACTTAACCACCAAGGCCCAAGGATCCAAAATTTCTTGAAATTCTCAATATTCCCTTGGCCTGGGACCTTTAAAAATTTAGTTTTTAGGGACCCACGAATTTTGCCTTTGAAGGATTTTAACTCACCTAGGATTTAAAATTAATTAAATTTCTGGCTTAGGATTTTTTAATTAATTTGGCCAGAAAATTTAAGTAATTGACTGAGAGGGGATTTATTTATTTTTCCAATCCTCTTTACATAAGATAAATACATTTAGACACATTAAGGGGGAATACCCATTCGTATAGACCTTCAAGTAGCTACCCAATTCTGCGACTCAAAACATCATCTAGTAGACCAAGCAGCTTGTAATAAAATAATCTAGCCAATTTAGCTAGGATTATAACCAAACTACTTTTACAAAGACTCGATATAAAACACTAGGACTCACTTAGCATCTTGATGAAAAAATCCACCCTAGCTTTGGAGTGAAGCTGGAGGGAAAAACTCTGCCGATCACTTATGTCGAGAAACACAAATGAATCAGTGAGACAAAAAACCTCATAGGATAGAAATCATCACCAAAATACTAGGCTTACCTAGGCTGTTACATACATGGTGGTCTTACTTAGATCATTTACATTATAAACATGCAGAATGGGTTTACATCATTTATAAAACTGCTTACTGGTGATGAAATCTGAATGGCGTGAACATGTCGAGCATGATGAATCCCATTTGAAAAAATGGGGGGGTAGTGCTATGGGGTCGTTGACAACGTGTAGTCAACAGGGAGTCTTGGGGAGATGCAAGGGGGTGCGTTTCCCCAGTGTGGGGGACCCGACTCCCCAAAAATGTGCTTCTGAGCGTCCCCCTTTTGAAGGGGGACACGACTCCCCAAAAAGGGTGCTTCAGAAAAAAAATAAATAAATAAATAAATCAAAATCGTAAGTTCAAAAAAAGTTTACGATTCATTATTCAATGATTCATTTCATTTCTAGCTCTTCGACCTCTGGCTGACCTTTGCTACTTCGACCTTGACCTCTCTGTGTCCTTGATGTTGATTTTATTTTCAGTGCTAATTAATAAATTATCTATTTTTACTTTTCAGTTGTTGACCTCAGACCGATTCTTGACTCTTGACTCTTAACTATTTTTGAGTTTGAAACTTTGAGTTATATAAATTCACTATTTACTATTTAGTGTTCAAAATTCAAACTTTAGTATCTACTATCTACTTCTAGTATGTTTTGCTTTCAATTTCGATTCTAGAATGATGAATGATGAAATTAATTTTTAAATCAATGTACATGGTAGATTGTAGAATGATGAATGATGAATAATATGGAATCATGGATCAATGTATTTGAAGATTTCATTATTGAATTTATTTATTGAATGATCATTGATTATGGATGAATATTAGAATAATGAGTATGTCATATGAATGATGTATGTATCAAAATGAAAGACGAGGATGGATCAATGTATGTCATTATTCAATTCAATTATGAATTTAAATTTTATCATGTGTAGATCAAATTTCAATTTTCAATGTATTGGTATTCATATTAGTATATAGTATATTATTATTAGTCTATTTAATATTTAATATTTATGCTTTCATTATTTATTATTTAACAATGAACATGAACTTGAGTATTATATATATATATATATATATAGATATATATATACCTAGTGACTCACCACACTTGAGTCTTAGTGGAACATTGTTGGACACCTCCTGAGCATGACGTCACACCTTTTGAGATTGGTGTGACCCTTGGAGATGAAATGTTGTGACTTTTGGACACAACATTTTGGCTTTTGAGCTCTTGCCACTTGGAGTGAGTCGTCCACCTTTTGTAGAGCCTTTATGCCATGTGTGGCCTTGGAACACCTTTATGGTGAGAATGAATTGCATTTTAGCATTATTTCTCTCTCATAAGGCATCAATGAGGGTCTTGAGACTTATCTATCTGTGTATTATGGACTGTTTTATGTAGTGCTTCCTTAGCTCTAGGGTTTGTAAGAAATAAAGGTGTTATTTTATGTTTTAGGGCTTTTAGTGGATAAGGAAGTGCTAGATCTCTCATATAAATAAGAGGACTCTTCAATGATGAATCATTGCTACTCATGGAGATATATCACTATTTGTCTACTCTTATACTTATCTTAGCTATGGATGAATAACTAGGAAACCCTCCTAGAGGAATGATTTGTGGATGATTTTTCAAGCTTAATGGATGTTTAATGGCTAGGGGTTTTGGGTGACCAATGATTTCTTAAGTATTCTCTTTAATTCTTGTGGATTTATTTGTTGAATGTATCAAGTGCAAATGTGCTTATCTAGTGGTGAAGGTGCATTTTGTTTATATTATTAGTGGATAGATCCTTTTTTTTTTAATTAGGAAGATTTCTAGTGGATAATCTTCTCTTGATTTGTCTTGAAATCCTATAAAAGTACTAGAAGAATCTTCTAGGGTTAGTAGTGGATAACCCTAGTTATCATCATAGATCTCCTTACATTTCTTAAAGAGAGTCCTTAGTTTGACTCCATATGCCCAAAAAAATAGTAGGTGCTAGTTTTACTCCCAATAATCAATTACAAAATTCAAAATTTTAAGATTTATGTTATGTTTTAGGGTTAGAATAGGATTTGTAACAACTATACTTTCATTTTCATCCATAATTAGGCTAGATCTCTATAGTTAGTGAGCACTTGTATGCTTTTTAATTTCTTTTAATTTTTTATGCTGGAGGAATCAACAACTGGGTTGGTCTCGTACTTGTGTGACATGGGGTTGATTCCAACTGCTACCACTATAAACCTTAGGTGAACCAAGCTAACCCCAACACGCAATGTGAAAATTCCGAAAATATGGAATCCTATTACAACAACTAGAAGATATTCACCTAATTGTTAATTTTATCTTAACAATCTATTTGTAGTTTCCTATGACAAACTTGAATACATTACACTGCAATCTTCACAAATACAATTGCAGAAGAAAATACACGTGCGGAACAAAACTGAACAAGAATAAATCACACACATATGACACAGTTATTTTTGGACCAATGTCTCCGGAAAAACCCAATGCGGGAAAACCGGTGCAACAACTGAGGGTTTATATTATTATGCAGTAATTTTCTGAATACAAACTGGATTCTTCCTCGGACTGGCAAGCCCTACACTGCCTCTGCGTAGTCATTGCGTCACTCTACGTGGCTTTTGCGTGCTGGATCTTCTGCTTCTAGGATCTGACCCTCTAGCCCCTTCTGGTCTCACACCCCAACTTTTTGGCACTGGATTTCACTGATCCTCAGCTGAATCACAGACTTCCTCTGGGATACTATGCTGCATCTGTTAATAGTTCTCTTTGTCTTCTCCGTTGCGTATTCTCTGGCTCAGGAAAATCTCGAACCAGACATTATCTTTGCCCCTCTCTGCGAGAATCCTCTCGATCGATCTTCTCCCTAAGCATTTCTCAGTAAAGAATTTCGATCTTTGGATTCTTTCTCCGTCTCGATGTGTTTTCCAAATGACCCTTCAAGCCATTCTTATAGTCTTCTCGTTGAAATTTCAATAGCCTAGATTAGATCTCTAATCACGACTAAGATTAACTTTTGACTTGATTCGCCTTTTCTAGAACATTCACACCCAAATTCTATTAATTCACTTGAATTATTTTATTTTCCCAAGTTTAAACTTAAGGTCCCTTTATGAATAATTAATTATTTTAATAAAATACAATCTGGGTGGAATTTCCCCAAACGTTTTATGGGTTATCTAGAATACATGTGTCTAAGCCTCTTTGCAAATTTTGAGACTTAGAGCACATCCGATGCTACCCCAAAATAAACACTTCCTCCTAGCAAGGAATGTGCTCTAGCAAGACACCCTCCCAGTATTGCTCTAACTCTGTAACATCTCCCTCTGCGCTGGTGATGTATGACACTGCCCATCAACTCTGCGCAAATGCTGCAACTATACTATAGCTGACACTGCCATTGTCAACACTGCATCTGTATTGCAACTCCCTCTTAATTCTACATCTGTGCTGCTGTTGACTCTGCCACTGCCAACTGCTAGTGCACTACATCATAGTTGCTTGCTACAACTGAAAAACATCCAAAATTGGACAAGTATGATGCATCTCGGTGATGAAGCTCTGACTGCTACTAGCCTCTACGTTGTCCCTCTAAAGTTGTTGCGCTGCTACTGGCTTTTGCACTGTTCCTTCCTGCACTGTTGCCAACTTTGCTTTGCGCTGCTTAGACTCTGACGTTGCTAACTACTGCACTGTCACTTTTGCAGTCCTCTGCACCAACTGGTACTTTTCGATCTTGCTACTTTTGGTTTTGGGCTCCCGTAGCAAGGTGATGATCCGAGAGGTGGACTCAAGGATCCTGCCCAACTTGTAGATCTCTGGGTCTACAAATCCAAATCACCTCACCTCCCTCTTGGAGGTATATGTGCAATCATCGTGAATTCCTCGTCTATCTTTGCTGCTACAGCCTGAGGCTCATGCTTCTCATCCTTGTCCTTCTTCTTGAGAGGACACTGTGTGGCATAATGTCCCATCTCGCCACACCGGTGTTGATTTTTGTAGCATCAAAAAGTGCTCTAAGCCCCAAATTTGGTGGAGAGGCTTAGACATTGGTATTCCAAAGAACCCAAAAACTGTTTGTGAAAATTCCACTCGATTAATGTTTTATTAAAATAATTAATTATTTTAATGGAAACCCTAAGTCTAAACTTAGGGAAATTAAATAATTAAAGGACATTAATAAAATAGAGTGAGAATAATCTAGAAAAGGCAGAGATCAAGTCATGTTATAATCGTACCATTGATTAGAGATCTAATCTCGGTCGTTGATTTTTCAATGAGAAGACTATAAAGGAAGGCCTGAGGGTCATTTGGAAAGACACACAGAGTGAATCTTGGGATCGAATTCTTCTGACGAAGTAGTGCTCGGACGAAGATTAGATCTAAGTGATTTAGTGCAGTGAGGGGCAAAGTAGCTTCCGAGGAGAGATTTTCTCAGCTAGAGAATCATCAGCAGAGAGAGGCAGATAGATGTCTAGCAGAGCCAGTCAGGTTGATGTAGAGCCAGCGCAGAGCCACGTAGGGCTATGCATAGGCTGCGCAAAGGTTCAGAGGGTTTCCGAGATTCAATTGTCGGATCAGATCCATAAGCCAAAAGCCGAGGTGTGAGACCTGGAAACCCAGATCTGTGATTTCAGGAGTTAGATCAATCTGTTGCTGGGGTGATGCAGTGCCTAGAGGAGGTGACACATGGCCTACACAGCCACTGTGCAGAGACCTCCAGAGGCATATTTTCCAGTGATCGGGTCAGCCCGATTTTCCAGTGATTAAGTGAGATAAAATTCACATTTCTTTCTGCCAGTATTTCTCTCTGTAACAGAATAACCCTTGAGGTATTTAGAGATGTATTCAGGATTTGCTACTGCTTAATAACACAAACCCTCAGATCTACTGCACTGGTTTTCCCACATTGGTTTTTTTGGGGGACTTGTGTCCAAAAATAATAGTGTCCTACATGTGATTGATTTCTTGCTCAGTTTCCTTGTTTCAGAATCATATTTTATTTAGTGTAGGTTGCTTCAGTAGTTACTTCAATAATTCAGATATGAATTAATTCTGTAAAAGTAATTTACATAATAGGAGAAGGAAACTTAGATTGTTGCAGTGAGATTCCTGAGATTGTCAGATCTAGGAATTTTCACATGATATCAAAGCGTTTGATGTGCACCAGGAAGAGAAGATTTGAATCTAAAGTGAAGGCCGAATTGCTGCAGCAGCAGCAGATCAAATCCCCATAGGGATTGCACAGATCTAGCCAAGAGGGCTAAAGTTTCGAGGTTCTCTCTCTAAGTGAGTCGATAGAGAGGTAGGACTTCTGGTTCGAGATTTTGTTGAGGCAGAGGGAGTTGCGTAGAGCCTTCATGCAGAGCCAGAGGGATGCAATTTTTATGCTGGTGGTTGTCGAAGCAGAGAAGCCTTAAGAAATAAAAAGCACATAGCGGGGAATTCTTCCTCAGTGAAGTCCTAGCCGAGGAATTCAACATTTTTCCAGGACCAGAGCAGTAGATCTATGAGCTCTAGAAGGAGTGTGTAAGCCTACCTATCCTATGTAGAGGGGGAGAAAGAGGAAGCAGTTCGACAGTTTTTGGCTTAGATGGCAACTCATGGTCTTAGAGTTCTGGACAGGCTGGAGGGTTCCTCCAACTATGTAATTTGGAAGGAAAAGATTCAGTTCCTTCTAGATGAATTCAATCTCAAGACGTTCATGGAAAATGTGGTCGTTGTACCTACAGATCCGGATCAACTTAAGAAGTACAGGTTCGATATGGAAAAGTGTAAGAGGCTAATCCTAGATGGTGTCAAGGATCACATAGTCTAACATTTAGCTAGCAAGAACACTGCAAGGGAGATGTGGGAAGCTTTGTCTTTTTTGTACGAAGGAACTTTTGAGCAGTGGAAGATGTACTTGGAGCAGAAGCTCTGCATGATCCAGATGCAGAAGAGGGAGTGCATTGCTTCATTCCTTACGAGACTTTAGGAGATTCGAGACCAGTTGGCAGTCATGGGATCCACCCCAACTGCAGCAACTATGGTGAGGTTGGCCCTTAACGCAGTCACGGAGGAGTGGCGAGTTTTTGTCCTAAGCATTCTGGGCAGGGCTATGCTTCCTAGTTGGGAGTAGGTGTGGTCAAAACTTTAGGAGGAAGAGCGAAGGAGAGATCTAGCCAAGTGTAAGCTTGACGACAGCAGCGGGAGCAGATCTAAGGGTCCGGAGGAGGAGAATGCAGTCCTTGCATCGAAAGGACAAGGGAAACATAGAAAAAAGAGAGATGTCTCAAAGGTGAAATGCTTCAGATGTGGTGAGATGGGCCACTTTGCATCACAGTTTCCTTTGAAGAAAAAGGACAAGGATGAGAAGCATGATCCGACGGTTGCAGCCGCAAATATTGAGCAAGATGAGTTTGCTATGAGTGCCCATGCGCCTCTTGGTAAGAAGTGGGGTGACATAGAGCTGTAGTTCACCTTGAACTTCAGTTGGGCAAGATCCTTGAGGAGCCCACCTCATGGATCATTACCTTGCTACGAAGCGCATAATCAACAGTAGCGGGATGGAGGTGTTTCAGTGAGATCCAAGGAGTGATGGAGAGGGCAATGCAGTGAGTAGCAGTGCTCATTTCTGAAGCAGAGTATCAGCAATGTAGCAGTAGCAGCACAGTGCACCGGAGTGCAGAGTAGCAATAGCGCAGTGCATCAGAGGGACAATGCAGTAGTTACCAGTAGTCAGAGTCTTCAACACCGAGGTGCATCCACTAAACACTTGTTCAATTCTGGGTGAGTTTAGATATTTCTCTTAGCAGCTGAGTTGCAGTGTTAACAGTGGTAGTGTTAGCAGCATAGCAGGTGCAACACTTAATAGGGAGCTGTAGTGCGGATGCAGCAGTGGCAATGGCAGTGTCATGGGTAGCAGTACTGTGGCAGCAGCAACGTAGTGGTTGATGGACATTAGCATTGTAGAGCATGCCTCAAAGACATAGCAGTATGCAGTAGGCATATTGTTAGAGCACCTTCCTCGCTAAGAGGGAGTGTTGATTTTTGTAGCATCAGAAAAGGGCTATAAGCCCCAAATTTAGTGGAGAGGCTTAGACACTGGTATTCCAAAGAACCCAAAAGTCGTTTGTGAAAATTCCACTTAGTTAATGTTTTATTAAAATAATTAATTATTTTAATGGAAACCCTAAGTTTAAACTTAGGGAAATTAAATAATTAAAGGACATTAATAAAACATAGTGAGAATAATCTAGAAAAGGCGAAGATCAATTCATGTTATAATCTTAGTCATTGATTAGAGATCTAATCTCGGTCGTTGATCTCTCAACGAAAAGACTATAAAGGAAGGCTTGAGGGTCATTTGGAAAGACACATGGAATGAATCTTGAGATCGAATTCTTCTGACGGAGCAGTGCTCGGATGAAAATCAGATCTAAATGACTCAGTGCAGTGAGGGGTAGCGTAGCTTCTGGAGAGAGAGATTTTCTCAATCAGAGAATCATCAGTAGAGGGAGGCAGATAGACGTCCAGCAGAGCCAACACAGAGCTAGTCAGGTTGACGCAGAGCCAGCGCAGAGCCACATAGGGCTACGCATAGGCTGTGCAGAGGTTCAAAGGGTTTCCGAGATTTAATTGTCAAATCAGATCCAGAAGCCGAAAGCCAGTGTGTGAGACCGGGAGGCCCAGCTCTGTGATTCTGAGAGTCAGATCGATTTGTTGCTTGGGTGACGCAATGCTTAGAGGAGGTGACGCATGGCCTACACAGTCACTACACAGAGACCTCCAGAGGCAACTTTTCCAGTGATCGAGTCAATTGGATTTTCCAGTGATTGAGTGAGGTAAAATTCACATTTCTTTCTGCCAATATTTCTCTCTGTAACTGAATAACCCTTGAGGTATTTAGAGATGTATTCAAGATTTGCTACTGCTTAGTAATAGAAACCCTTAGATCTGTTGCACTGGTTTTCCCGCATTGGGTTTTTCCGGGGACTTGTGTCCAAAAATAATTGTGTCCTACGTGTGATTGATTTCTTTCTTAGTTTCCTTGTTTCATAATCATATTTTATTCAGTGTAGGTTGCTTTGGTAGTTACTTCAATAATTCCGATCTGAATTAATTCTGTAAAAGTAATTTACATAATAGGAGAAGAAAACTCAGATTGTTGCAGTAGGATTCCTTAGATTTTCAGATCTAGAAATTTTCACATGGTATCAGAGCATTTGATGTGAGATAGGAAGAGTAGATTTGAATCTGAAGTGAAGGTTGAATTGTTGTAGAAGAAATAGATCGAATCCCCATAGTGATTGCGTAGATCTAGCTAGGAGGGCTGAAGTTTCGAGGTTGTCTCTCTCTAATTGAGTCGACAGAGAGGTAGGACATCTGGTTCGAGATTTTTCTAAGGCAGAGGGAGTTGCGTAGAGCCTTCACACAGAGCCAAAGGGATGCAGTTTTTCTGCAGGTGGTTGCCGATGTAGAGAAGCGCCAGAAGAAAGAAAAAACACATAGCGGGGAATTCTTCCTCAATGAATTCCTAGCCGAAGAATTCAAAATTTTTCTAGGATTTGAGCAGCAAATCAGGGCAACAGATCTACGAGCTCTAGAAGGAGTGCGTAAGCCTGCCTAGGCTGCGCAGAGGGGGAGAAAGAGCAAGCAGTTCGACAGTTTTTGGCTGATATGGCAGCTTATGGTCCTCGATATGAAGACCGATTGGAGGGTTCCTCCAACTATGTAATCTGGAAGGAAAGGATTCAATTCCTTCTGGATGAATTTGATCTCAAGACGTTTGTGGCAAATGTGGTTGTTGTACCTATAGATCCAGATCAATTGAAGCAGTACAGGTTTGAAAAGTGTAAGAGGCTAATCCTTGATGGTGTCAAGGATCACATAGTCTCACATTTAGCTGGCAAGAACACTGCCAGGGAGATGTGGGAAGCTTTGTCTTTGTTGTACGAAGGAACTTCCTGTGGAAATTTCTGAATCTTTACACTTTATGCAGAAATTATTACTGTTAATCTGGTTATGCTCCTCCTACTGAGACAAGTTATTAACTAAATATAATTCAAGTTAAAATCGAAGAAAAACACATAACAGATCTCCACCAATCCAGATCTAGAACAAGTTCATGCACACATAGACAAAGTGACACAATTATATTTGGACAAATAGTCGTTGGAAAAACCCAATGCGGGAAAACTTGTCTCTGGCTGCTGGAGGGTTTTACTATTAAGAATTTTCTAAATACAAGCAGCCTGGGTTCCAGATCTGGAAGACGCGACAGAGAATATACTAGATCCACAACTCATTGGCTAATCTAGGGCCATAATAATGACTGATCCACACCCTCAAACGGGATTTATAGAACTCAGCCAAGATTAGGGCCTAGAAACCCCAGCGCTGCCCCTGAAAGCCTCTGCGTCAGCCTCTGAAGCCCCTCTGATCCTCAGCACCCAGAAAGTTCTGCGTTACCCCAGACTGGGTGATGCAGGCCCTATGCTGCCCCTTAGGGTCTCTGCGTAACCCTCTGAGGGTTTCATGCTGAAAATTAGGCTGTCCTTGGAGGGACTGCGAAGTCTTTGCTGCTGCAGCTTCCCTTCTTCTTTGCGTTGTCCTTGAGCTGATCTTTGCCTCTTGTGTATTCTAGACCCTGGGATCAGATAATCCCCTTGGCCTAAATTCCCCTCGCTGCAGCTGAAACACTTCTGAGTATTCTTAGCAAACCCTGCCCTAGAATCTCAGCTTAGCTTCAGTGCTCTGCCTCTGTGTGTCTTTACAAATGACCCCAAGCCTTTCCTTTATACTTTTCTCGTTGAAAAATCAACGACCATGATCAGATCTTGAATCAATGGCTAATATTAAAAGAAAGCTTGATCCGTGTGACTTAAAACAATTTCATCACATGTTTAATTAAATTCACTTTAATTATTTACGTTCCCTAAGTTTTGACTTAGGAAATACATTAAAATAATTAATTATCTAATGTCTCCTAAACCAGATGAAATTTCCCAAATCAATTTCTGGGTCTTGTAGATAAAGTGTACTCTAGTCTCTCCTCAAAATTTGGGTGCTAGAGCACAACTGATGCTACCCCAAATACACAAAATCTCAACACTCCCTCTTAGCATCAAGGGTGTGTTCTAGCAATACATCACACTTATGCATTACATGATTTTGGGCACTGGTTCTGTGCTATTGATGCTTGGCCTGCTGCCACTCAACTCTGCACTATTGTTGCCATTCTGTACTGCTGCCCATGACTCTGCCACTGCCACTACAACCTCTGTATTGCAACTCCCTCTTAATATGCTACATCTGTGCTGCTCATAGCACTACCACTGCTGATCTGCTGCACTGCAACTTCAGTTGTTGAGAGACACAACTGAATCTCTTACCCAATCTTTGACAGACAAGTCAGATGGGCTACATCCTCATCACTGAAGCTCCATAGGCTGCAGATATGTGCCGACATCTAAAGAACGATGCACAGCTACAACTCTGCCTGCGTAATCAAACTCCCTCTGCACTAATGAAGTCACATCAACCCCTTGTGCTGAAATCTATCACACTGTTGCTGCACTGCGATGTCCCTCTGAAGCCTTCTGCGCTGCTGTAGTTCTGCTCTGCACTGCTGAAGTCACATCAGCCTCTGCGCTACTGTTGCTTCTACGTTGCTCATGCTTTGATCTGCGCTGCTCCTTCCAGTCTTCAGATCTGCCTCTGCCTGCTTCACCTGTGATCTTTTCACCCACTGCTCCACTTGTCCCGCTACTGTCTTAAGGCTGCAGTAGCTCGCATGTGATCCAAGAGATGAGTTGCTCAAGGATCGCGCCTTCTTCTATGTAGCTCCTCTACATATCCATGTCACTCCACCTTCGTGGTTCATGAGCACTCATGGCTGCATCATCTCATGACCCATCATCTGCCACAGGTGCTTTGGAAGAATATGCTTCCTTGTCCTTTTTCTTCTCAGGACAATTGCTGGAAAAATGTCCCATTTCACCACACTGGAAGCACTTGATCTTTGAGAGATCCTTCTTATTTGGCTGCTTCTTCGATGCCAAGGCTGCATCTTCCTCATCTTCCTTCTTCACTTTGCTCGATCTAGAGCTACACTGCTTCTTGGTGAATCTGCGAAGTTTTTCTTTACGCAGAATTGACCACAAGTTGTCCCAATCTGGGAGGTCCGCTCTGCCCAAGATACTTTGGAAAAAGGTTTTCCACTCATTTGTGACTGCATTGAGGGCAGTCTTGACCATCACATCATCTTACACCTTAGCACCAGTTGCAGTCAACTGATCTCTGATCGATCGTAGTCTGAAGAGGAAATGCTCCATGTCTTCTCCCTTGGCCATCATGAATGACGTTATCTGAGTCTCCAACAGCATCTTTCTTTGGACAGATTTTCCCTCATACAGGGAGGTCAAGGCCTTCCACATCTCGTTAGCTGTCTTCTTCTCAGCTACATGTGGTACAATATGGTCCTTGATTCCATCCACAATCAGTCGCTTGGCATGCCCAGCAACCTCCTTATGTTTCTGAAGGAGATCCAGATCTGTCAGTGTGGCCAGAGTTTGCTCTGCATGGTCTCTAAGATTTTATGCCTCAAGGACTATCAGGATCCTTGCCTTCCAAACTGAAAAGTTTGAGAGGCCATCCAGCTTATCCTGATCATGTAGTCCATGAGGAGCCATCTGCTCAGAATGTGTCGGAACTTCCTTTTCTCTTTGCTAGGGAAATGGATCTAAGGCCCTTGGTGAAACAGGCACCTTCTGCTCCCCCTCTGACAACTGATTTCCCTCCTTGGAAATCTACCAAATCAACTATGATTCAGCTTCTTCTTTGATCCTCTAATCAAACTCCAAGTTTCCTTTGGTTAGAAACTCTCTGAGAAGCTGATCTCCTCCTGCTCTTTGTCACTTGTGCTAAGGCTAAAAATCTGAAAACTTCAGAAAATTAACCCCACCAACACCTTCTGAATTTATGCAGTCTTTTCTGGATCTGACAAATTCAGATCTAAATCACACTGGCTAGCTTTAGACCAATGCAACGTTGTTTCTGAGTTGCCTCTTCGCAGTAATTGCGTGGGCTTGCTAGGACACGGCATTAGACAGCGTCACCCTTCCTTCTGCGTGAATCTACCTTTGAAAATTGCGTTGCCCCTTCAGATCTGAGTTTTTGCTGCTTTCTGCAGCTAGAACCTTCAGTCTCTTCCTGGTGACCCTCCTAGATCTGCAATTGCTCTGATACCATGTGGAAATTTCTAAATCTTTACACTTTATGTAGAAATTATCACTGTTAATCTGGTTATGCTCCTCCTACTTAAACAAGTTATTAACTGAATAAAATTCAAGTTAAAATCGAAGCAAAACACATAACAGATCTCCACCAGTCCAGATCTAGAATAAGTTCATGCACACATAGACAAAGTGATAGTTATTTCTAGACAAATAGTCCCCAGAAAAACCCAATGCGGGAAAACCAGTCTCTGGCTGCTGGAGGGATTTATTATTAAGAATTTTTTGAATACAACAATCCTAGGTTCCAGATCTGGAAAACCCGATAGAGAATATACTAGATCTAAAGCTCACTTGTTGATCTAGGGCTAGAATAATGATTGATCCACACCCTCAAACGGTATTTACAGAACTTAGCCAAGATTAGGGCCTAGAAACCCCAGCGCTACCCCTGAAAGCCTCTGCGTTAGCCTCTGAAGTCCCTTTGACCCTTAGCACTGCTCCGGAAAGGTCTGCGTTACCCCAAACTGGGTGACGCAGGCCCTACGCTGCCCCTTAGGGTCTCTGTGTAACCCTCTGAGGGTTTCCTGCTGAAAATCACGCTGTCCTTGGAGGGACTGCGTTGTCCTTGCTGCTGCAGCTTCCCTTCTCCTCTGCGCTGTCCTTGAGCTGATCTCTGCCTTGCGTATTCTAGACCTCAGGATCAGATCATCCCCTTGGCCTAAATTCCCCTATCTGCAGCTGAAACACTTATGAATATTCTTAGTAAACCCTGCCCTAGAATCTCAGCTTAGCTTCAGTGCTCTGCCTCTGTGTGTCTTTACAAATTGATGCAGGGGCATTAGGCTCAAGAAATACTTTGTACTTTTATAAGTCATAGGGGGGTCTTATGTTTCTAAATTCTCATGTGAGGAATAAAATTAGCAATTTGAATAAAATAGTGAGGAATTGTAAATGTTTTCGAACCATTAGAGAACATGAGGGAGAGGTGAACAATTAGGAATATGAAGGGATGAGAGATTCGAAAAGACTGCAGAGTAGGAATAAGTTGGAGTCAGTTTCCACAAATCTAGGGATCTGTCTAGAGTTAGGAATTTGGGAATGTTAAGAGTTTTGTTGCGCTATTAAGGGAACTGAACCAATTCATTATTAATTTGTATAAATGTAAGCCTACGGGCAGATAGGATGGAGAGTAATTCAATAGGCGGAGTAGTGAGGATGGAAGGGCCATTGAATTGAAGATCAGGCCACGGAGGAAGTAAGTTTGTAAGTAATTTAGTTTTAATTATACAGAGGAATTCAGAGTCAGATTGATTTGTGTATGAGGCTGTGTGTATTTCAAGTTGACTTGCAATTTGGGGGAATCAATCACTGGAAGGATCGATTACAGTAAAGTAGTTAATTCCCTGTCTCAATTTAGATATGATAAGTTAGGTGCATTCCAAATTCAATCGAAATTATGAAATCACTGTGTGTATGAATGAGGCTTTGGTTCTTTTTGAGATTCCTAAATTGTATGTATTCGGTGTTAATCTGAATGCGCAATTGAATGTATATTGGCATTTGCGAAAGGGTAGGATCTTGTCTTTTAGAAATTCCTCTGATGCACCTATTTAGAAACATTGGTAAGATCGAAACTATGTACTAAACCCTGTGTGAAGAAGGAGCCAAGACAACTCTCGATTCCGTGTTTGAACTGGACGGAACTTTGTTCCGTTTGGTCAAGTTCGATTTGTTACATTGTCCGTGCTATTAAGTTGCATGCAGAGGAAAGGTGAGTATCGATTGTGTTAATCGATATCGAATTTTATATGAAAGCCACAACCCATAACTTGTTGACAATTGAATCTTGAATGTGTTTTAAACTCTTGTGAATAGTTCAATGGGGAATCGATGAGGGTTTTATGAAAGATGCAGGTAATGTTAACTCTGGTTGTTGAGCATATTTAAGTCTTTCATTGAACTCTTTGCTTGATTTGATATCGGTGGAACACTGGAAGTCACAACGTTAACGTGGAGAGAGATGGTTTGACTGGAGCGGAACCATGATTTGTGAATAGTGAAGGCGGTTTTCCAAGTCCATAAGTGGTCTTCACATTACAAAAAGATGGTAAGTTGTTTTGTGCTAAAAAAAATGCGATAGTGTTCTTTGGTCAACACGTGGCAATCGGCGGTTTTAGAATACCAGCCATTTTGCATTTTTTTAGCGTTAAAGTTCTGAGGTTAAAAAAATGTGATATTCGTTCGATTGAATGGTGCTGGGAGATCAACGGCATTCGCGTGGGAAAGTGCATGAAGGTTAACGCAGGGTATGATTGTTGTGGGACCCAAATGAATCTTAATGGTTGCTGGGTCTTCGTATAAAGTCCAAGGTTCATTAAACGTTTCTTAACATTTGATTTGGGAGTATATATATATATATATATATATATATATAAAGTTGAACCTTGTATAAATGGGTCTGTATGCTGGGCATATTATAGTTATATGTGAAAGGTAAGCTTTGGGCTTATGATATATTGAGTTCTGTCTAAAGCTCGAATGGTGGTTTAAAACCCATGAGGTGCGGGCAAAGTTTATATATTCAGGTATGAGGTGGAATATTGTTTCACATATTCTTGAGGTAGATTAAAGAAATGGTTTTGACCTTAGAGTTAAGAATTGAAGTATAAATTTCCGCATTAAAGCTAGATTGTTGGCCAGGGTTATAGCCACCCAATTAAAAGGTAGCTTCCGCATGTTAGAGTTTGCCAGATTTAAAATTATTTGGGATAAATTTGAATTGCATTTTATATGCATTGATGATGGAGAATGTGGGTAAGCAGGGTACCCCGCTATCATATGGTATCAGAGCAGGAAGGCTCTGTTGAGGTAAAAGATTTTTTTAATTTAATCTGAGTGCATGTGATGAAGAACGAAGGAAGATCAGATTTTTAAATTCGATATGCAGCAGATACATATTTGCAGTGAACAGGATTTGCAGAAATGTATGAAGAACAAGATCATGCAGGTAAAATAATTTTAAATCTAATTTTGAAATTATGATTACAGAATTATGGTTGCAGATATGATGAAGACAAGGTTTTGAAGATGATGGTAGTGAACCTGATATTCAACTAAAGGTTGGATAGGGAGAACAATTGCAGTGTTCTCAAGAGAAGGTGAGTTGATGAGCAGTGTTTAGCTCTGGTTTAGAGAATTGTTTGCAGAATTCAGATTGCAGGCAATTGAAGAAATCTCAGTAAAAGAAGATCACATCTTTGAGAGCAGTGATGAAAGAGTCCAGCAGAGGATTCTAAAGTGAAAAATAAACTGTGGCAGAACCTTGAGGAAATTCAACAAAGGTTGAATGAGTTCTAAAAGTTGCAGAGTGAAGCCTAGAGAGAGCAGAAAAGAGTGCTCAAAAGGTTCCAGCAGAAGGAGAACCAGTACTTGCCAAAAGCCCAGATCTGGAGGAAAGGATTGGTGAGGTAAGTGGCAGCAGAAGAGCTTGTTGTTGCAGAGGCTTGGTGCAGCTGATGAGTGGGGAACTCATGGAGGAGAGGATGACTACTGATAGTCATAGCATAGATTGCAGAGGTTTTGAGAGGGGCCACAACAGAAAAGAGAAAGAAGATGCCAGGACAAATGGCATGAGGCAGAAATTGACTGGTGCAGAATATTGGAAAGAGATAGCTAAGATCAGAGAACAGTTTAATAAACTGGAGAGGACGATAGAGGAAAGCCAGAGAGTTGGTTGGCTCATGAAGAAGAGAGTAAACTGGCAACCATTACAGTTAAGGTTGAGACAAAAGGAGATTGCCTTATTGGAAGAGGAACCCAAAGTAGCTGAGTTGAGAAAAGAAGTTTCTGGTTGTGAAGCAAAACAAAGTACAGGTGAAGAATACAGATCTATGAAGGATCTTATGAACCATGATGAAGACTTAAGGTAGCAAGAAGTTTGTCTTGCTGAAAAGAAAATCATTGGTGATTTCCTGAGTTATTGGTCAAGTCCAGATCAGCGGGATGATGTAAAGACTTGTATTTTTTAGTTTGACGATTGTGGGGTGATTACAGGTTCTACAGAGGAAGAGGATCAGGCTGAGACACTAATGAATGAAGCAACCGAGACTGAAAGGTCTTGTGGTTTTAAAACTAAAGAGTTGTGTATGTTTGCAAGTACATCACAGGGAGATGAACAAGCTTTAAAGTTTGTTGACGAGGAGAAATTGAATCTGAAATCTGTTCAGATCAATGCTGAGATAGCAAGATCTCAGGAGAAATTGAAGACAAAGGAGTCTAATGAGAATTTTGAGGCTGAGAATGAAGGACCATCTGATGATCGGTCAAGAACAAGTGGAGGCATAAACGGTTGTGTAAGGTTCCCAAAGTCTACTTCAATTGAAATTGTTGAATTGTATAGAAGGTTGGATTTTCAAAGAAGAGAATTGGAGAAACAGAGGACCTATGCACAGGATAAGTTGCTGAGGAAGCAGGGTAGGAAGGTCTTCATGAATAGAGTTCATGAAGCAAATGATGGAAAGAGACTGATTGAAGCAGGTCTCAGCAAGGATACAAATCAAATCCAGCATGCGATGTCTTGTTCCAAGGTGGGAGGAAACTCGAGGTATACGGTCATGTTGTGAGAGGAGGAAGAAATGACGGACAGCAGCAATTTTAGTCTTGAAGGTTAATATGTGTGTTCGAAATTATACACGGCAAAGAAGAACAGCAAACAAATTGTGGGAGATTGTAGAGAAATAAGAGAAACTATGTTAACTGAAAACCTCAGCAGAAGGATCATCATTTTAACATGGTGATTGGAACAGTGGAGATAACTCTAGAAGCTGAGGAGAAATATAGTGAAGATTTTCTAAGTCTTGAAGAAGACTTGGAACTGCAGAGAGAAGAATTGGTGGCTGGATCATCAATTGAGACCATTGGGTCTTGCGATTTTGAAACTGACAATTTGATTGTGCTTACGGGTATTGCAGGAGACAGTCCATCATGAAGTTGTCTTGTGAGAAGAGAAATTGTTGCGAAAAAGAAGGTGAAACGGTCATGTTTCATACATGGCAGAAACTTATTCTGTTGACTGTTGGTGACGAGGAAGAATTAAACCCAATAGGACGAGCGGACGCTCTCTGACTGATTATTAAAGCGGCAGTGTTGGGGAAAATCGATATTCCATTCTGATAGAAGATGAGAATGCAGGGGTTGAAGAACTTGATTTGATTGCCAGAATCAATCAAGATGATGATGGACAATTACTGAAGATTGTCAAGGAAGAAGAGGGATATGCTGAAACTGAATTGCAGCATACTAATGATGTGAAACAAGGACAAATGAGATGGCTGAAATGTTTGCTGAGGACATTTGAACAAGAGAAAGAGATCGCAGACACTAGAGTAAAATTGCCTGAAGTTGTGAGAGGAGCAGATACTAGTTTGTCAAATTTGATTATGCTTACTAAGATACTGAATGAGTATGTTACTGCAGGAAGAGAATTAAATAAAAGTTTATTTTTTAAGAGTAAATTTGCAAGTGATGAGCAAGAGAATGTTGCAGAGGGAGATATCCTAAGAGATATTCAGGAAGTTTGGGAGGCAGCAACATTTCTGGCAAAGGAGGAAACATCGGCATCAGCAACATCTATGGTGGCAGCTGAAGCAGCATGTGGGGTGACATCTGCAGGAGTAAAAACAATGTTAGCAACAATCGGTGAGGTAACATTGACAGCAGCAACATCAATGTTGGCAGCAACAGAAATTGAAAACAGTAGCAGTGGGCAGAGGAATTTCCATCTAGAAGATAAGCTGGACATGGAGATTGAAAGCATCGGAGGACTGATGATGAAGGTGTCTCAAAAGCAGCAGATAGCAGCAAGAAAGCAGAGGAATTTTAACAAAGGAAGAACAAGAACACAATGTGAAAGTATAGCTGATGGTAAATTGTAGAACAAGATATGGAAACCTAGAGAAGTGCAGTTGGAGAGTAATGCAGTTGTTGGACAGCAGCAAAACAAAGTATGGGATCTAGGAGGTAGAGATCAAAGGCACATGATCAGGAAATCATGATCAATTTTAACCTTGGGAGTCTGATGCAGGGGCATTAGGCTCAAGAAATACTTTGTATTTTTATAAGACATAGGGGGGTCTTATGTTTCTAAATTCTCATGTAATTATTAGCAATTTGAATAAAATAGTGAGGAATTGTAAATGTTCTCGAACCATTAGAGAACATGAGGGAAAGGTGAACAGTTAGGAATATGAAGGGATGAGAGATTCGAAAAGACTGCAGAGTAGGAATAAGTTGGAGTCAGTTTCCACAAATCTAGGGATTTGTCTAGAGTTAGGAATTTGGGAATGTTAAGAGTTTTGTTGAGCTGTTAAGGGAACTGAACCGATTCATTATTAATTTGTATAAATGTAAGCCCACGAGCAGATAGGAGGGAGAGTAATTCAAGAGGCAGAGTAGTGAGGATGGAAGGGCCATCGAATTGAAGATCAGGCCACAGAGGAAGTAAGTTTGTAAGTAATTTAGTTTTAATTATACAGAGGAATTCAAAGTCAGATTGATTTGTGTATGAGGTTGTGTGTATTTCAAGTTGACTTGCAATTTGGGGGAATCGATCACTGAAAGGATCGATTCCAGTAAAGTAGTTAATTGCCTGTCTCAATTTAGATATGATAAGTTGGGTGCATTCTGAATTGAATCGAAATTATGAAATCACTATGTGTATGAATGAGGCTTTGGTTCTTTTTGAGATTCCTGAATTGTATGTATTCAGTGTTAATCTGAATGCGCAATTGAATGTATATTGGCATTTGTGAAAGGGAAGGATCTTGTCTTTTAGAAATTCCTTTGATGCACTTGTTTAGAAACATTGGTAAGATTGAAACTATGTACTAAACCCTGTGTGAAGAAGGAGCCAAGACAGCTCTCAATTCCGTGTTTGAACTGGACGGAACTTTGTTCCGTTTGGTCAAGTTCGATTTGTTACATTGTCCGTGCTATTATATTGCACGCAGAGGAAAGGAGAGTATCGATTGTGTTAATCAATATCGGATTTTATATGAAAGCCACAACCCATAACTTGTTGACAATTGAATCTTGAATGTATTTTAAACTCGTGTGAATAGTTCAATGGGGAATCAATGAGGGTTTTATGAAAGACGCAGGTAATGTTAACTCTGGTTGTTGAGCATATTTAAGTCTTTCATTGAACTCTTTGCTTGATTTGATATCGGTGGAAGTCACAATGTTAACGTGGAGAGAGACGGGTTTGACTGGAGCGAAACCATGATTTGTGAATAGTGAAGGTGGTTTTCCAAGTCCATAAGTGGTCTTCGCATTGCAAAAAGATGATAAGTTGTTTTGCTGAAAAAATGCGATAGTGTTCTTTGGTCAACACGTGGCAATCGACAGTTTTAGAATACCAGCCATTTCGCATTTTTTTTAGCGTTAAAGTTCTGAGGTTAAAAAAATGCGATATTCGTTTGATTGAATGGTACTAGGAGATCAACGACATTCGCGTGGGAAAGTGCATGAAGGTTAACGCAGGGTATGATTGTTGTGGGACCCAAACGGATCTTAATGGTTGTTGGGACTTCGTATAAAGTCCAAGGTTCATTAAACGTTTCTTAACATTTGATTTGGGAGTATATATATATGTTGATATATATAAAGCCAAACCTTGTAGAAATGGGTTTGTATGCTGGGCATATTATAGTTATATGCGAAAGGTAAGCTTTGGGCTTATGATATATTGAGTTTTGTCTAAAGCTCGAATGGTGGTTTAAAACCCATGAGGCGTGGGCAAAGTTTATATATTCAGGTATGAGGTGGAATATTGTTTCACATATTCTTGAGGTAGATTAAAGAAATGGTTTTGACCTTAGATATAAGAATTGAACTATAAATTTCCGCATTAAAGCTAGATTGTTGGCCAAGGTTATAGCCACCCAATTAAAAGGTAGCTTCCGCATGTTAGAGTTTGCCAGATTTAAAATTATTTGGGATAAATTTGAATTGCATTTTATATGCATTGATGATGGAGAATGTGGGTAAGCAGGGTACCCTGCTATCACAAATGACCCCAAGCCTTTCCTTTATACTTTTCTCGTTGACAAATCAATGACCATGATCAGATCTTGAATCAATGGCTAAGATTAAAAGAAAGCTTGATTTGTGTGATTTAAGACAATTTCATCACATGTTTAATTAAATTCACTTTAATTATTTAAATTCCCTAAGTTTTAACTTAGGAAATACATTAAAATAATTAATTAATCTAATATCTCCTAAACCAGATGAAATTTCCCAAATCAATTTCTGGGTCTTGTAGATCAAGTGTACTTTAGTCTCTCCTCAAAATTTGGGACCTAGAACAACTGATGCTACCCCAAATACACAAAATCTCAACACTTTCGAGCAATGGAAGATGTACTTGGAGCAAAAGCTCTACATGATCCAGATGTAGAAGGGGGAGTGCATTGCTCTGTTCCTTACGAGACTTCAGGAGATTCGAGACCAGTTGGCAGTCGTGGGATCCACCCCAACTACAACAACTATGGTGAGGTTGGCCCTTAACGTAGTCACGGAGGAGTGGCAGGTTTTGTCCAGAGCATTCTGGGTAGGGCTACGCTTCCTTGTTGAGAGTAGATGTGGTCAGCACTTCAGGAGGAAGAGTTGAGGAGAGATCTAGTCAAGTGCAAGCTTGACGGCAACAACGGGAGCGGATCTAAGGGTCCAGAGGAGGAGGAGAATGCAACCCTCGCATCGAAAGGACAAGGGAAACAGAGAGAAAAGAGAGATGTCTCGAAAGTGAAATGCTTCAGATGTGGTGAGATGGGCCACTTTGCATCACAGTGTCCTTTGAAGAAAAATGACAAGGATGAGAAGCATGATCCGACAATTGCAGCCTCAAAGATTGAGCAGGATGAGTTTGCTATGAGTGCCCATGCTTCTCCTGGTAAGAAGTGGGGTGACATAGAGCTATAGTTCACCTTGAACTTCAGTTGGGCAGGATCATTGAGGAGCCCACCTCATGGATCATTACCTTGCTACAAAGCGCATAATCAGCAGTAGCGAGATAGAGGAGTTTCAGTGAGAGCTGAGGAGTGATGGAGACGACAGTGCAGTGAGTAGCAACGCTCATTTCTGGAGCAGAGTAGCAGCAACGTAGCAGTAGCAGCGCAGTGCACCGAAGTGCAACACAGTGAAGAGCAGCAACAGCGCAGTGCATCAGAGGGACAATGCGGTTACCATCAGTCAGAGTCTTTAGCACCGAGGTGCATCCACTGAACACTTGTTCAGTTCTGGGTGAGTTAAGATTTTTCTCTCAACAACTGAGTTGCAGTGTTAACAGTGGCAGTGTTAGCAGCGTAGCAGATGCAACACTTGAGAGGGAGTTGTAGTACGAATGCAGTAGTGGTAGTCGCAGTGTCATGGGTAGCAATACAGTGGCAAAAACAATGCACTGATTTTCCAGTGATTGAGTGAGGTAAAATTCATGTTTCTTTCTGCCAGTGTTTCTCTTTGTAATTGAATAACCCTTGAGGTATTCATAGATGTATTTAGGATTTTCTATTGCTTAATAATACAAATCCTCAGACCTACTGCACCAGTTTTCCCGCATTGGGTTTTTCCAGGGACTTGTGTCGAAAAATAATTGTCCTATGTGTGGTTGATTTCTTGTTGAGTTTCCTTGTTTCAGAATCATATTTTATTCAGTGTAGGTTACTTTAGCAGTTATTTCAATAATTCAGATCTGAATTAATTCTGTAAAATTAATTTGCATAGTAGGAGAAGTAAACTCAAATTTTTGCAGTAGGATTCCTTAGATTGTCAGATCTAGGAATTTTCACAGCCGGAAGCATTTGATTTTTGAAAGATCCTTCTTCCTCCTACGCTGCTCTTGTTGTGCCTTTGATGCAAGGCCTGCTTTCTCCTTCTTTATCTTCGAACCACTGCTACTGATTCTCTCAAGTTGACACTTGAGTAAGTCTCTCCTCATCTCTTCTTGCTGAAGAACCGCGCACATCGCTTCCCAACCTGGAAAATTCTCTCTGCCCAGGATGCTCTGGACAAAGACTTGATAGTCTTCAGACACTAAATTTAAGGCAATTCTGACTATCTCTGTGGCCTAAGGAGCTGATCCCACAGTTGCTAGCTGATCTCGGTTTTCCTGAAGTCTAGACAGGAACGAATCAATGCGCTCTCCCTTTTGCATCCTGGTCGTTCGCATTTTCTCCTCCAGAAACATCTTCCTCTACTTGGAAGACCCCTGATATAGTGTCTCCAACGCATCCCACGTCTCCTTCATTGTCCCTTTGCCAGAGATGTGTGAAACTATATGATCCTTCACTCCGTCAAGGATCAACCGCTTGGCTTTAGCCATATTCTTCTTGAAGGCCCTTAAAGGTGTTGTATCCACCGGTTCAGCCTGGGCACTGTCGATAAAGTGCTTGAGGTCATGTTCATCTAGAAGGAAGGAAATCCTTTCCTTCGAGATTACGTAGTTGGAGGCACCCTCCAACCGGTTCTGGTCACGCAATCCACTGGTGGCCATCTCACCCAACTACTATCGATCTGCTGCCTCTAACCCTCTATGCAACTAGCTTTACGCACTCCCTGGTGGAGCAAGCCACAAATTCTGCTGCTTCTGTAAGGGAAATATGAGTTTCTTGGGCAAGAAACTCTCTGAGGTCATAAATCCCCAAAAAGTGTCTCAAATACTCTTCCTGGCGCTTCTGCACCAACAATCACTATTGCACAACAAACTACATCCCTCTAGTTGCTAATCTACGTAGATCTGCTGCGCTGCTCCCTCTGTCTCAGACAAACAACAATCTGAAAAAATACTACCTCCCTCTCGGCTCACTTCAGAGAGAGATTTTCCTTGTTGATCTAGCCCTCCTGACTTGGACTGTGCACTTCACTGGGAAATCGATTTGCTGCTTACGCGGCTCTTTGATCCATAGTTTTTGCTTCAACACTGGATCTGTTGGATCTGTTCTTTGCTCCTCCTACACAGCTTAAACAAGCTCTGATACCATGTGAAATTTCCGAAAATCTAGAATCCTATTGCAGCAACTAGAAGATATTCACCTAATTGTTAATTTTATTTTAACAATCTATTTGCAATTTCCTACCACTAACACTGAAGACATCACACTGCAACCTTCACAAATAAAAATGCAAAAGAAAATACAAATGCGGGAACAAAACGGAACAATAATAGATCACACACACATCTGACATCGTTATTTTTGGTCCAATGTCCCTAGAAAAACCAAATGCGGGAAAACCAATGCAGCAACTGAGGGTTTATATTATTATGCAATAGTTTTCTGAATACAAACTGGATGCCTTGTTGGCTATCCTCACAGAGAATTTGGTTGACAAAGAGTTAGTGAGAAAAACCTCACACTGACACTGGAAGCCCAAACTGGCCAAAAACCTAGACTAGCAAGCCCTCCACTGCCTCTGAGCAGTCTTTGCATCACTCTGTGTCGGGACTGCATGGCTTCTGCATGTTGGCTCTTCTATTGGCTAGATCAGACCCTCTGGCCCCTTCCAGTCTCACACCCCAACTTTCCAACACTGGATGTGACTGATCCTCAGCTGAATCACAGAATTCCTCTGGGCTACTGTGCTACCTCTACTGACTTTGCGTAGCTGCTATGCTACCTCTGCTGGTACTGCTCTATGTCTTCTCTGCTGCGTATTCTTTGGCTCATGAAAATCTTCAACCAGACATTATCTCTGCCCCTCTTTGCTAGAATCCTCTCGATCGATCTTCTTTCTGAGCATTGCACACTAAAGAATTTCGATCTTTGGATTCTTTCTCCGTCTCAGTGTATTTTCTAAATGACCCTTCAAGCCATTCTTATAGTCTTCTCGTTGAAACTTCAACAGCCCATATTAGATCTCTAATCAACGGATAAGATCAACTTTTGACTTGATCCACCTTTTCTAGAACATTCACACCCATATTCTATTAATTCATTTAATTATTTTATTTTCCGAAGTTTAAACTTAGAATTCCTTTAAAAATAATTAATTATTTTAATAAAATACAATCCGGGGGGAATTTCCCCAAGCGATTTCTACGTTATTTGGAATACATGTGTGTAAGCTTCTCTGCAAATTTTGACACTTAGAGCATGTCTGATGCTACCCCAAAATCAACACGCAATCCACGGGTAAACTCAGGGATTTGAACCTGGAATTTCATGGTAGATAATACTTCATTTTTACGGCCATCACCAATTGAGTTGCCCCGGGGGGGCTGTGAGCACTTGTATGGTTAAAATATATCTTATCATCATTTATTGCATTCCTAAATTATTTCCCAGCCCCTTTAGGGTTTGATGTCTTGCATTTAAGGGTTCTAATATGCTATTTAATTTTCAAAAATAATTAGTTGCTCAAATACTAGTTTAACTCATATTCCATCCTTAGATTTCATTGATTATTTCTTTGTTAAAGGCCTAATTTGTTTTTTGTTGTTTTAACTTGATATATTGCTGAAATTTACTTTCTTTCACACAAGTTTTACAACAACAATAGATTTTTGTTCTTTTGTTGTAGTTGGGTACTCTCCTTGACCTATTTCAACCTACTAGATATTATAAATGGTCTATCTTTTATAAACTTACACAAAATCTAGATATTGATTTGAATAAGCCATGATGTTCTCACTTTGAACATTTTATCTTAGTAGTGGTGTTGTGAGTAGTTAATATAGGACGCCTTATATGAATATCTTTTGCATAAGGATTCCTTGAAGTTACTAGGGAAACCTCCCTTATGTTGGATTTTTCCTTCGATTGTCTAGGTGACAATGGCAACACTTCCATGTTACTTTGGCCATATCTTGATAGCTTGTCACCAAAGTTTCTCATGCTTCCTCTGTTGAAGACATGATCATAATCTTCTGGAACACTACTCGGTCCACTCACTGCTAGATAAGAAGCAACGCTTGTGCATTCTTCCTCTTGTCTTTCTTCCATTGTTCCCTGTCTGTATTATTGATGGCTCGTTCTTCTGCATCATTATAAGGTTCTGCAAACCCAAACTTAACATGATCCCAAACATCATGCGCTTTAACATGGTCAACATTTTAATAGCCCACACATCATAATCGTTCCCAGTGAAAGAAGGAAGCTATGGCTGGAAACTTGATGTGGCCATCTTGCTTCAAAAAAAATCTTCTCTGATAAAAACCCTAGATTTCTCTTTTTTATGAAGGCTTTGCAAAGCTCCTTAAAAAAAGTCCCTTATATTTTGTTTTTCTAAAAGTTTATAAAAACTTTATAAAAAACCTTTTGATTAATTTTTTATATATAAAGAATCTTTAGAAGAAAAAAGTTTGTATAAAAAAATCTTTAAAAAGTACTTATTAATAAAGCCCTTGAACTTCAAATACTCCTTTAATAGTGAGTTATAATAAATCGACCTTATATAAATCCTTTTAATAAATCATACAACTCTCATGCACGTTTTGGTTTTTCGATTTCCAAAAAAAAAAAACAAGCCACCCACGTGACTTCTAATTTAATAAAGTATGAAACCCTTTTCAGAGGACTTTCACGTACTGTTTCTTTGACTTTTGTTTAAAACATGTTGTCGCCTTTTGGTAAAGGCTTACCCTGATTGCGCAACTGTTTAATGCAGAAGACTTAAGAATAAACCCGATATGCTGAAAATTGTAAGTTTCACGAAAGGTCTGCAGTTTTTGTATTACAAAGTTGCGGACCCGCGCGCGTGCTGCATTAAAAAAGTGCGGACTTGTGCGCTTTTTAATGGTTCAACGATTTTGCAAATTTAAAAAAAATAAAAAATTGTCGGCCTTCTACTCTTGGCCTTCTTCTCTGGCTCTGCTCGCCCACGGATCTTGTGATCCTTCCTCAGCACTGATACCAATTTGTTGGAAACGCAGAGGATATAAACACAAAATAACACAAGTATATCACACGTGAAACACACGAGCTGCGGCTCTTTTATTAATCAACAAACTTCAATCTCACTCAATCTCAATGAATACAATATACCCGGTGAAAGGTATTTAACCTAACTTGACATGCACACACTTACATAACTCAACTTGACCATCATTCACTTAACTGACTCTCTAACTCACTTACCAAATTCATCTATCACATAATTCGACTAATTCAACACTTAACTGATTTTCTAACTCTGCATGCGAGAGGTAATTACATATTTTAACAGTTACATGATTTCATATATTACTCTTCTTGGTAAAGAAGAAAGGATGATTTTCATAAATGCATCATTATAAGCCTTAGTTCTAGCCTTAGAATCGGTCATCACAAATTTCTATTGGCTCTTTGATTTCACTGATGTAAAGTTCATATAACTATTTACATCACAATTCGATAAAATAACACAGTACATGATGCCAGGAATACACATACATTGCGTTGTACTAGAATCCAGTAACTTTGAATGGGGACAATGGCAAATATACTATTAACTTTTGCTTTAATTACCAGCATGGATCAATGTTGTAAACATCGGCATCATGATAAAATCAGTAAGGGTTTGGAAAACTAAAAAATCATAAATATCGAGAAAATATCAGCAAACATTGGTTAGGCCAAAAAAATCACGATTTCACAATTTTTTTCGCAATAAAATCAAAATGTTTGCAACACTGGCAGTGATAAACATGCCAAATTGGACCCATAGTTTATCGAACCATGCCCATGTTTGACGTTTCACTGATTAATATGAAATGTTACTGACCATGTATGACATTTTGTGCATTGGTGTCGGGCATACTTTATCCCCAACTCTATGTACCTAATATAATGGATGTGTCACCAGGTACCATTAAAGTTTAAAGTCTACTTAGGATGCATGTGTTGTATGGAAGGCTAACATTTCTGTGTATTGTTCGGCAGAAGGATTTAGCTCAATTGGACCATAGGCCAAAGGCATGTTGCCAATAGAGAGGTCACAGGTTCCAATCCTGTTCAGTCCCTCCGGTTTGGTTGGCCTTTGACACCATCCTCCATCCGGATATTCTGGGAAGAGGGATTAGCATTATGAAGTTTTCCTTTGAGATATATTTATATATATTGATTGTTGTGTTACAGGCATTACGTGATTGGTTCATGTCAAGATAGAAAATATTTTGAACCACTTAAAATCTTTTGATGATAATTACCGTCTACTGAGACCAGCTTTAGTCTATCCCCTGCAGGTAGATTAGCAGTGCTAATATGTTTGGCAAAACAAGCTGGCAATTTCAATTTCCCAGTGGTTAAAATGCATTCTGATATGAGGAATCTGTCAAAAATATTTTGTAATGGGTATAGGGAACACAATTAAATATTTAGAACTGCTTCATTTCACTATACAACTATACAGGTCGTTTGCAGAGTGAAGCTGGCTGAGAAATAGTTCCGAAGAGTTGTTATCCGTACATATTTCAATCATCAAACTGCGGTGCCTATAACCTGATACTTCATGTGTAACTTGAGTTTCAGGCCGAAGAGCAGTACCTGAAGGATGATATGATTGTGCTTCCTATTCAGATAAACGGGAAGACCCGAGGAAAACTACAACTTCGAGAAGGATCTGGGGAGGATGAAGCTTTCGCGGCTGTGGTTCAAGACAAGCATTTTGAAAAGTACCTGAGTGGCCACACAGTAAGGAAAAGGATTTATGTGCCAGGGAGAATTTTGAATATCATTGTTCAGAAAAATAAATAACTGTTTGATATTAGCACATTTTTGTCCTTGAAAATTATTCTTTGAATAAAGATGATGGTCAATATTGATGTTCTTTGATGTGGCTATGGTACACCAACCAGACCATGCAACGAGCAAACAAACCAGAGAGGCATGGTTCGGTAATTGGATCAATTCTATTGTATAAATAATGTCACGTGTAATTCTAATGTCGTATTTTTTATGCTTCTCTCCCATTTCCCTATTCTTACATGAATGGAATATTTTTATCTCTATCTGCTTATTCCTGCTTCATCCAACTAGAATATGAGGCTGACATCTTAATCTTTTGTCAATATTCCATGCAGATTTAGTAGCATGTATATTGTGCCTTTCTACATTTGAAGACAATATATCATATCCTTATTATCTTAACTCTTATGAAATGTTTGTGATATTTAAATTTTACACGTCACTGTAGCAACGAAAATAATTCCAACTTCATTCCAGTTACAGTCCTCTAATCCATAGTAGCAAGCTTCACTTGTATTGGTCCTTGGTATGAAAATTCACATAGAATTCAAAATTCAGCAGATATTTGATACAGTACAGATATGGTAAAGTTAATTAAATTCTTAAATATGTTTACAATACAAAATTTTTAAAAGGGACTAAATGTTACTATAGATGTTGAAATATATTTAGATTTCATGCTAGAGTTGACCCCAATTCAACACTGTTCATAAAAATTTAATTGTTAAGATATGAATGTAAGTTCAACAATTTAATCATGCTTAGTATTCTTATGTTTTATATATTCAATAATTCTTAATATAAAAATAGAATTAAAATAGCAACATAGTCAATGATAATTCATTATATTTTAATTTTACTATCACAAAACAAAATAATGATCACATTCGTAAATATTCCACGTATATGATTTTTCAGATACATAAACTCACATGGCATAAGAGAATGATTCTGTAGAGAATAAAAAGTAAAGAATAGGCACACAAAAACACAGGAATCATTGCAAACAAAGTTGTAACTATGGGTTTATGCAATATTTTTGAATGAGCATTGTTGGTCACTCACATTACTAAACAAACTTTTAAAAAATACATGAATTGAGGTAATGGACTGGACCTTTAACTTATGATTTAAAACATTTGTACTTTTGTGTTAACTCTATTCATGGGACTATTAATGGGATGAGTATCATATGTTATGTTTCAAATCTGAGATATGTTTCAAATTTATAATGAAAAAAATATGCTACTTAATTTTTTTTGAAGAGGCTGATGTATATTTTAATTTTTTTTTTTAAGTTTGAAACATTATTATGAGATGTCTATTATTATTATTATAATTATTAAATCAAATTCGTATTTGTATTCATACATGAACCTTGTTGTGTTTAAAAAAAAAAAAAACAGAGATTGTTAAGAGATCGGTAAATCAATATATATGGGCTGGTTAAGGAAACCAAGAAATCTATTAGAAGTGATTGTAAGTTTGCACCGCTTCACTTGGAAACTTTGAATATCTCTCGACCTAGAAATCATGAGACATTGAAGAACGTACTCGTATATTAATTGAATTAAAATGGAGACATAATTACCACTTTTGTGTAAAAATGTTTGAAAATCACTTGATTTTAAAATGCTAGTGGTGTAAGTCTCATTTCATTTAATTGATGTTGATCTAAATAAGAATGCTATAATGGAATATCAATGATTCCATATCGATGTGCAAATATCATGCTATGTTTTCCTTATAGAGCCATTTACTTTGGACAATAGATATAAAAGAAGGGAAAATAGGAGTTATGTATAGATAATAGAAAAGGAATTTTATATTAATTTTTTTAGTCATTGGAACAATGATAATCTTTCAATTTGATTTTTCATGGTTATCAAAACAATGTGATATTAGAGAGTTGAAATCTTGGCTTCCATATCTAGAGATGTTCTTTCTTCGAACTTCAATTAGTTATTGTCATATTGAGTTCACAAAGAATATATTATTTGTGTTGATTTAAGGTAGCATCGGATGTGCTCAAGCCTTGTAATTTTGTATATAGGCTAAGACACATGTATTCTATGATACCCAGAAAGGATTTTGGAAAATTCCACGATGGTTTAATTAAATTAATTAATTGTTTTTTAATGTTTTTCTAAATCTGAACTTAGGGAAACTAATTAATTAAAGGGTATTTATTAAACTAAGTGTGAATCTTCTAGATAAAGTCATGGATAAACTCCCAGTTAATCTTATCCCTTGATTATGTTTTAATCTTGGCCGTTGAAGGGTCAATGAAATATTATAATGAGGGTGAGGGGCCTATGGAAAACACATTGAGCATTTGGCATTTTCGAGCTTGTGAGAGAGACACAGCTTTTGATCAAGATCGAATCACTAGGGCAAGGTTTGCTAAGTGATTAGTTTCAGAGAGGGGCAGATGCAGTAACTGGTCAAGAGGACCAGGAGTACATTTCAGAGAGAGAGGCAGCAGTGACGCAGTAGAGGCAGCGTGATCATCTGAAGGGGTGACGCGGTTCCTGAAGGGAATCAAGCAGAAGTGACGTAGTGCCTTCTAGATTCAGTCTGGAGATAGTTGGAAGTTGGGGTTTCTGAGCCAAGAGGGCCAAAATTTAGTTTCAGATCAGCTTGATCATTTGCAGTGGAGAGGTGACACAGTTCTTCAGCTTGCCCACGCAGGCTTACGCAGTAGCAGCGTAGGCATCATGCAGAGGCAGAGAGGGGCTTCACCAGCGTTGTATTGGATCAGTCGGGGACTAGCATAGTGAGGTATATCTCACATTTCTTCTATTTCCGAGATTTTCTCTAAAGGGTGAGTCGGATATTGGCACCCTAGTTGTACTCAAGATTCTGTTGCTTAATAATACAAAACCCTTAGATTTGCTGCACTGGTTTTCCCAAGTTAGGTTTTTCCTGGGACTTAGTCCAAAAATAATTGTGTCAAATGTGGATGTTTTTCATTGTATTTTGTTCATTTTGTTTTAGCACTTGGATTTATTCTACAGAATTATTTGTGTAGACTGCTTTAGTAATTACTTCGATATTTAATTGTAATGAAATAATTATGAAAAATAATAGAAGTAATTCAGATTTGTTGCAGTAGGGATCCAAATTTAGGATTTTTCACAATTTGAACCAAACTAATAGATCCACTTCTATTGAAATACATCAAATATAGTTCAGGTTGGTTCTCTATTGTTAGTCAATGCAAATAAGTAGCTCAATTGCCATATTGAGATCACAAAGAATATATTATTTGAAGCAAGCTAATTGATCCACAAATTCTATTGAATACATCAAATTTAGTTCAGGTTGGTTCTCTATTGTTAGTCAATGCCAATAAGTAGCTCAATAATTGGTACAGTAGAAGGTGGAATGGTGTGAATGCTTGCAAAAGTCATGGCCACAAAAGCTTTCATGGACTATCATCTAAGGTTTCTAACACAACTAGCATTATTGTGTTTATAATATTTTAATTATTAGACCAAATCTAAATAGCATTGTTTAAAAAAAAATATTTTCTTCCAAATTAGACAAGAAATTAATAGACTCATGGTGCTCCCATAAGGTTTGGAAAAACATTGTTTTCAATATGGTAGTGGATGTAAAAAAATTTTGGTAAGTGTTAGAAAATTAAGTCCAATTTTTATCCAATATTGGCATTATTTTGTTCCAACTAATGTTGGAAAAGTGAATGGTAATAACAAAAGAAAACATTCAGATTAAAAAAACAAAAAAAAGCAAAAAAAAATCTCAGCGAATCACTAGATTTATAATTAAAATAGAGGTCATTTCCACTCATTACTGAAAAAGAAATCCCCTCCACCCATCCTCCACCCACCCCCTCACTTCCCCCTCTCCCCCCTCCCCTCCCCCAAAAAAAAAAAACTGACAAAATCAAGAGAGTGATTCATTGTGTGAATAAACCATTACCATTAGAGATTTTTAGTAGGGCATTCAATCATGAAAACTAGAACTTATTTGAAATGTAACCAATATTTTTTAATGCTAAAATGATTTCTTCTAGTTACCTATTTTAAAATTTGAAGTGTGCACATCAATCACTCTATTGATGGTATCTATTTATTTCCATTGGCTTTTCGTTGAAAAATATTGTGCATATTCATTGTCAACGTGATCCTAGGTTTTTGTTGTCAGTGTCTTCTTTAGTTATCTATTTTTAAAAACATGCACATTAATCACTCTATTAATGGTGTCCCTTTTTGTCCATTGACTTTTTGTTGACAAACTATTGTGCATATTCATTGTTCAACTAGATCCTAAGTTTTATTGATCCGTAAATTGTTGTGGATATTCTACTGGACAATTCGTCACAACATATATGATAAAATTATATTTAAAATATGAAATTCTAAACTATTACAATTTTATTAAATTTTTGGATCTGTAGATATATTGTTAATAGTGTATGCATGTGAATTAAAAATGTGTATAAAATAGAGAACAATGAAATAAAAAGATCTCACACACATTTGACACGAGATATGAACTGGAAAACCTTTTCGAGAAAAAAACTCAGCTTGAAAGTGAGGTCCCTCTGCTCTCTTTCTCTGAATAGAAGTTTTTTGTGACTACAAAGAAGTATGGCCTATGGCTTGTGGGATACTACATTGTGTTGAGAATTTTGTAGTGCGATGATTAATTCAAATTCTCTACTTGATAATTACTTGTGAGCTTGCTTATTTCACTTACGTCTTTTCTTCTTAGCTTATTATATCTTTCATCAAGTCAATTATCAAGAACACAAGATACATAGATTTAGGCTCTTCAAGCCAGGGCCAAAACTTATCCCTCTTGGAGAGGAAAACCCACGGGAAATTATTCTTATAGACTTTCAGATGACAAGTACCATGACCATAACACTATTGGGAAAAATACTGAAAGGGAGGGGGGGGGGGGGAAGGGGGGCAGGGGGGTGAATCAATATTTATAATTCATTGTAAACTTTTTATTTTTCTTTACTGAATTCGATACACGACTTTAATGAACCCAACTAGAGTATACACGTGGCTATCTTTAAACAAACTTGCGTATGTCCATAGATCTTATTATACAGATAATTCTTTACTTAGATCAGTGCATCAATTGTTCATCAGATATTTAGTAATCAGTAATCATGTGCAGCAAGAATAGAATAAATCATCACACGTAAGCAACACACATGAACACCAAGATTTAAGGTGGAAACCCAAGTCGAGAGAAAACCACTGATGTTGTCGTCTCTATATTCAATATTTATTATAAAGAAAACTTCTTACAACATTGTATTGATGTAAACTCATATCAGTACGCAAGCATCTACCTGCAGAAGGCTGCAACCTTCTCTCGTTATCCAGCTACTACTGGAAGGGAGCTCCAACCCCCTGATCTCATTTACCAGCCACTGTTGGAAGGGAGCTACAACCCCCTACTTCTTGTTTACCAGTCACTCCTGGAAGCGAGCTACAACCCTTCCTGATCAGAACACCAGCTTCTACTGGCAGGAAGCTTCTACTTCCACACTAAAGGCTTCAATCCTCAAACCCATTGCAGACCGTGTTTCATAAATTTTCACATTAGATCCAACAACTTCAACACAACACTATTTGCAGGCCTTTTTTCATCATATTTTTAGACTATACCCACTCCACACATTTAAGCTCAAGGAGCATACACCAAACTAAAGCTCATAAGTATATCAAATCATTCACTGAATCATCAATCAACCAATCACTCGAATACTGAACCAACCATTGAAGAAAATAGTCCCTTAACCAATTACCAACTCAATTCATAATGAGATCATTATAATAAGAATATCATAACTAAACCCAGACTACTATATCAACACACTAAAACAACTGCAACCCTGATCATTCATAAAACAAAATGTATACGCTACTTCACTTACTGCAACCTACGTATATACGCGCTTTCTTGTGGACGAACCTGCGTATAGATCTTTATATACTGAATTTAGGAATATTATCAGACTCAAAACATATTAGAGACATTCAGGCATACTTTGCCAGATTTACAGAACCCTTATTCAGTCAATAGTATTCTTCATATTAAAACCCAGTCACTGATCATATATATACATAATCAACTAGCAGCATAAATAGTATCAAAACATCCCAAATCTGTATGAAGACATCATTGACAAACAGTAGTAATACAATAAGACATATCAGAAATTTCCTTTTGCATACTTCAGCAAAACCCTAGATCCCATACGCGGTTGTGCTTAACTGAACCTGCGTATTTACGCGCTTTTAAAAAGACGAACCTGCGTATAGATCTGAAAACATTACAGGACTGTGCAACTCTTCAGAACAAATAATCAGCTCAGATCTTACACTTCACTTCAACAAACATTCGTCAGATCACAGATCTAAACATTTCATAAACAGATCAAGCAAATACATAGTCATTTCAGGTCTAGAGATCCAGATCCATCATTTTATTCATAGGTGCATTATTATTTCAGATCTATCAATAAACTGTAGTCCATTCCATGCAAATATACTTTAGAGTGAAGTATCCATTCAATACCCAAACACATGCGCACTCTTGCACTATGATCTTCTTCTCCTTATATAGGTTTAGCCGTTACCAATACCATGAATCAAAACCACACAAGTGTTGATGGTATTCTTGGACAGAATCAATTAGACGATACATCTCTCAGTACTGTGGGCTAAAACCATGGTAATGCCCACTGGTATCATAATTTTAGAGCGCAAAAAAGCATACGCAGCTCAGCTTCTCCGTACCCACGTGTATACACGACTTCTCTTCATCAAAACTACGTATATACTAATTCTCGATGTAATTCTGGATGTATATGTAGGTTTCCTATATACAAACCTCCGTACGTACACGAGTTTCCTTCATCAAACCTGCGTATACATTATTACTTTTATCATTTCTTTGTCACTGAATGGAATTCCTTTTTCTGTCACATCTGAACTGACCTATAGATACATCATTTTTACATCTTTAACAAATAGGTTTCTATCAAAAGGCAGCTCATCCAATAGGTTTCAATCAAGTACAACTTCATCGAGTAGGTCTCCATCAAGGACAAAATATTATATCATAATGCCAACAATCTCCCCCTTTGGACTTGATGGCAACCATGTTGGTGTTTGATCACCACAACTAATAGATATATCAATCATAAACATTATTCAAACACCAAGTCACTCTCCCCCTTTGACATCAAGGGAAAAGGGCAGATCAATACGAAAACAAGGTTTCTCTTTCCTTGTAGAAAGAACAGCTCTGTAGATCTGCGGTGCACTGTATTGACCATGCCCCCCCTAAGTTCATGTTGAATCTTTAGATATATTTCTCAATGAAGTACATGACTCTATAACTCAACTGAGTATAACCATTCCTATTTACCAAGGACTCATACTTACATCAATGGTCCAACCAAGTAGAATTACATATTTGACTCAACTACCCAACCAAGTGGGTTTGAAAATTTGAACAAGTCCTTACATGACTGATTATAACAATTTTACATCATAGGTATCAACATGACATTTTCATCAAATAACATATATGAATTTTTATAACCAAGACCAAAAAACCTCAAGAGAGAGATTGTAATTCAACAACCAACATAATGCCAACAATGTATTATTCTTAGCAAGGCTAATGCTCCCCCTAAACTTGTGCATCCTGAACACCTTCAACAACCAATTAATCAAAGCATCTTCGTTAAGTAGATAATCAAATGAGAAAATGCAGCTTGAAAACCATAACCGCAATTGTACCCATCAATGCCAAACCATGGCTATCAATCAAAAACATGTGTAAAGTTCAATATCATCAACCTGTGACCGGTCTACAATCATAATATCTTTCCGTAGAAACCAGATATCAACTCAATCTCTTGTCTTCATCAAGGTGAACTTGCTATTTCCCGTTCGTAGAAACATATGTGAGAATCATCATGAAATAGGATAGAGTAGTGAGGCATCACATAGCTTGAGAAAATGCCATAGACTTGTATCAACAATATATGATACCAATTGTTGGGAAAAATATATGAGAGAAGAAAGATAAGACAATGTAGTCGTGTCTTCAGTTGTAGCATAAGCACATCAATAAACAAGTCGTCAGGATCTTTGCAGCAACATCATATTCTTGCTAAGAAGAATTATCATACCAGAACTACTTCATCAATAATCAAAATGTATCAATCAATCATCCATGTGATCTGTTATCACCAAGGTCTTCATGTTTTATATTTATTTCATAATCATGATGTAACATGTGTAGGAATCAAGTACAATAGGCCTCATTCATGACAAAAGTCATCAACAACAAAATATGCATGTTTTGTCCTCATATCTGAATCATTAGACTTGCATCAAATCCACGTGTGAAAATAAAGATAATCTTCTGCAAAAAGCGATCAGGGCTCATCCATAATCTCATCATAAGCAATCCATGTATCATCACAAGAATTAAAGAATAATCAAACAGAATGCCAACAATATAACATTAGTAGTTGGGCTAATGCTCCCCCTGAATCCGTGCTTCCTATTCATAGTCAAGACTGACCATAACAAATCCTTCATCATTTCAGAAGTTTATCAACATCTCACCAAGAAAATTAAATCATAACTGATAGCAGCATATCGGAATTTGTTATTAAGACTGAATTACTATTTTCCTATAAGAGAAAAACATACGCAATTGTATCCAATGGAACTCGCGTGTATACGCGACTTTAGTTTATGAAACCCGCATACAGAAAGTAAAATACAGAAAATTTCACAACTTCATATCCCCCTGGACTTATACATTTTGTACTTGTGTTCTGTTGTCACATCAGATGCACTGTCAGAAATATAAATAATCAGAATTACCAAACCATCCTTTACACATTGTAGTTGATGATATTATTCTTTCAAGAATGATGGATTGCAATGGGCATTGTCTTCTTTTAGTCTGTATCTGAATCCTCCTCACATCTGCGAGAGGTCAGATCTTTAAACACATATAATTTATCAACATTTATGTATCCCCTTGCTATGATTTCTCCAGTTTCTTCATTCATAACCTTGCATTTGGTTGAAGTGAACACAATTATATTTCCTTTATCTGCCATTTGACCTACACTTAATAATTTTATTTTAGACCTTGAACTAATAAGGTATTAACTGCCCTTATATTTTTGTTAATTATGGCTCTACCTTTTCCCAAAATATTTTCTAGAGCATCATTTGAAAGAATAACCTTACCATCTTGATTTTTCTTGAGAGACTCCATCTTACTCTTATCACCAGCCATGTGATGAGAATATATGTTGTCAATGTACCATTCATCCTTATCTTTAATTGCACATAGATCATGGCTACATCTTATCTCTTCTTCTTTATGTTTGTTAACATTAACATGGGTGGATCCAACTTTCTTTGGTCTTACGATATCATTTGTTTGACTCTCCTGTTGTATTTGATGACTCATTGATCTATTCCTACATTCCTTTTCTACATGCCCAAACTTGTTACAAGCATAACATCTTATGTGACCAGAAAAGGGAGAAAATGTATCATAATAAGTTTGCCTCATGTTCCTTCTATTGCAATCGATAGATTTATGTCCAAATTTGTTGCATGAAAAACAATACCCTTAAAAAAGCCTGAGTACCTGGGAGTTGTCGACCTTTCTGTGTAGAGTCTATTTGTTTGTGACTTAAACAATATGCTTCTGCAATTGGCTGCAACATGCCCATAATTATGACATACGAAGCATTCAACATTATTGATCAAAGGATAAAATCGATTGTTACTTCTATAGTTAGGAGCAAATGATTTCCTTTGAGAATTCATGATTGTCGGTTGAGCTTTTGTCTCTCTAAACACTTCAAGTTTTTACATTGATATCCTTTGAATCTTTAGCACTTTTTTGTGAAATAGATTCTCCTTTAACATTTTCATGAAAACCAACACCAAATTTAATATAAGGAGACCTTTGCCTACTAAAAATATTATCTAGAATCTTAGTACTATCTTGAAACCTCAAGTGTGTTTATCCTTTTCTTCTAATTTACCTTTTAAAATGTTTACCTCAACCTCCAATATTTGGCACTGCTTCTTCATGCTTTCTTTGACTCTTCTTCCTTTTTCTACTTGTTCATTCAATTTTATAATCTCTTCCTTCAACCCATTTCCTTGTTCTTCAAACGTTTGTAGAAATTCTTCATTCTTATTATTTGACTTTTCCAAATCTGCTTTGAGAGAGATGATTTTTGCTTCAAGTCCTTCACTGTGATTGGTTACTTCATTCTACAGCATTTGACACCGATCTATCTATTTTTTGTTTAGTTGCTCAATTGAATTTATTTCTTGGAGTTGTTCATTCAATCTAGAAATCATATCTTTGAAGATACATTCCCTTTCATTAAATAAAATATGTTGATCTTCAACTTCATTCTTGAGATTAGCAATTTCTGCTTCTAGATCCATACCATTATTTTTAATTTCGTATTCACTATATTAAACATTGCATGCACAAGGAAGTGAATCACAATAACAACAATCAATAGTTGTTTCATCTTCATTTTCTGTTGCATATGTTTTCTAAGATATATTCTTCCTTTGAGTAGCCTTGTTCTTTTGCTTCCTTCCCATTGAAACGGGTCTCCTTCGCGTGATCAAGCTTCTATAGAAGGACCTGATTTGATTCCAATTTTTGGGAAAAATACTAAGAGGGGGGGGGGGGTGAATAAGTATTTATAATTTACTGTAAACTTTTTCTTTTCCTTTATTGATTTTGATACGCGACTTTAATGAATCCAACTAGCGTATACACACGCCTATCTTTAAACAAACTTGTGTATGTCCATAGATCTTATTATGCAGATAATTCTTTACTTAGATCAGTGCATCATTCATTCATTATATATTTAGTAAGCAGTAAGAATATACAGTAAGAATAGAATAAATCATCACACATAAGCAACACACTTCAATATTTATTATAAAGAGAATTTCTTACAATATTTTACTGATGCATACTCATATCAGTATACCTGCAGAAGGCTGAAACCTTCTCTCATTCTCCAGCTACTACTGGAAGGGAGATCCAACCCCCTGATCTCGTTTTCCAGCCACTACTGGAAGGGAGCTACGACCACCTGCTTCTCATTTACTAGCCACTCCTGGAAGGGAGCTACAACCCCCCCTGATCAGAACACCAGCTTCTACTAGAAGGAAGCTTCTACTTCCACACTAAAGGCTTCAACCCTTAGACCCACTACAAACCAAGTTTCATAAATTTTCACACTGGATTTAACAGCTTCAACACAACACTATTTGCAGGCCTCTTTTCATCAGATTTTCAGACTGGACCCACTCCACACATTTAAGCTCAAGGAACATACACCAAACTGAAGCTCATAATTGTATCAAATCATTCACTAAATCAGCAATCAACCAATCACTTGAATACTGGACCAACCATTGAAGAAAACAATCACTTAACCAATTACCAGCTCAATTCATAGTGAGATCATTATAATTAGAATATCATAACTGAACCTAGACTAGTGTATCAACACACTGAAACAACTGCAACCCTGATCATTCATAATAATAAAATGTATATGCTACTTCACTTACTGCAACCTGCGTATATACGCGGTTTCTTGTAGATGAACCTGGGTATATATCTTTATATATTAAATTTAGGAATCTGATCAGACTTAGAACAGATCAGATACATTCAGACATACTTTTTCAGATTTACAGAACCCTTATTCATTCAGCAACATTCTTCATATTAAATCACCCAGTCACTGATCATATCTATAGATAATCAACCAGCAGCATAAACAATATCAAAACAACCCAGATATGTATGAAGACATCATTGACAGACATAAGTAATACAACAAGACAACAGAAATTTCCTTCCGCATACTTCAGCTCTAGATCCCATACGTGCTTTTGCTTAACTAAACCTGTGATATATGCGCTTTTAAAGAGACGAACCTACGTATAGATCTGCAAACATTACAGGACTGCGCAACTCTTCAGAACAAATAATTAGCTCAGATATTACACTTCACTTCAACAAACATTCGCCAGATCACAGATCTAAACATTTCATAAACAGATCAAGCAAATACATATTCATTTTAGGTCTAGAGACCCTGATCCAACATTGTATTCATAGGTGCATTATTATTTCAGATATATCAATAAATTGTAGCCCATTCCATGAAGATATACTTTAGAGTGAAGTATTCATTCAATACCCAAACACATGCGCACTCTTGCACTATGATCTTCTTCTCCTTATATAGGTTTAGCTTTTACTAATACCATGAGCCAAAACCACACAAGTGCTGATGCTATTCTTCGATAGAATCAAATAGAAGACACAATGCTCAATACTATGGGCTAAAACCATGGTAATTCCCCCTGGTATCGTAATTTTAGAGCACAAAAAGGCATAAGCATCTTGGCTTCTCCATACCCACGTGTATATGTGACTTCTCTTCATCAAAACTGCGTATATACTATTTCTAGATGTATACGCGGGTTGCCTGTATACAAACCTGTGTATGTACGTGGGTTGCCTTCATCAAACCTGTGTATACATTATTACCTTTATCATTTCTTTGTCACTGACAGGAATTCCTTTTTCTGTCACATCTGAACTGACCTGTAGATACATCATTTTTACATCTTTAACAAATAGGTTGCTATCAAAAGGAAACTCATCAAGTAGGTTTCAATCAAGGACAACTTCATCAAGTAGGTTGCCATCAAGGACAACATATTACATCATAATGCCAACAAATACAGACCCTTGACCCTTGTATATCTCCAAGACCTTGTCACTACTTCTTCCTTGACTCCTTAGGCTGATCCTTTTTTTTCTGCACCATCTTGCACCATCTTGCACTAGGATTAGAGAGCTTGGTCTCTAGCTATCCTCTTCCTTCTTTCTGCACTATTCTGCACTTGATACTTAGATAAAATCAATCTCTTTTTACAAATATATAACACAATTTTTTCCTTCAATAATCTCCTTTATTAGATATCCAAGTGACTTCTCCATTTTTTCTTCTTCCAATACTTTAAAGGTAGCCTTGAACTGAATAGTGATGACTCTAGAAACTTATCCTTGAACTTCGCTGAAATTGCAGACTCCTGAGATGTGCATTGTGGTTTTTGAATGTTTTATAATCACACAAATATACCAACTTACTTCCTTGCTGACCCGTCTCTTCTATGCACTTAAACCACAATTCTTCTCCTGCTTTTCTCACACTTTTTCCAGTCTGGAATATCACACTAAATCACAAAAAATCTTCTCTGAAATCTGTCTTTTATGTGCAGTACACACACACACACACACACACACACACACACACACACACAGATATATATATATATATATATATATATATATATATATATATCATTTCCACCTTCATAATTGGTATTTAAGACTTTGTCCATAACATTAGGGCAAGACTTCATTACTTGGGTATGACTGGGCTGTAAATAGTATCTTCCAGTGTTAAGGAGGTTGACTTGAGGATTGTCTTGAGCTATTTATTTTCAGTTAAATGACAAGGTCTTGAGGCATATTCCTTCGATTATAATATTCATATACACGACCCTTAAATACATTTATAACTAGAATACAAATCCTAATAGACATCAAGAAGAAGTCTATTGACCTATAATAGAAACCTTGCTCATGAAACCAATGAGGCAAGCATAACAAAAATACATTTTATTATCTTTTCCTTCTTCATTACAGACATACATTTTTGGTCAATAATTGTTAGTGATGAAATATATACTTGATAAGCTCTCCGAATGAAGGCTACACTATCACCACACTAGTTTCATGATGACCCCTATGATGAACCCCTACTGTCCTAGTCATTTTTTGCATTAAACATTTCAAGGATGGTCACAATAAAAAAAAAAATCCATCTTCTTAGATACATCCTTTCACAATGGTCCTTATACCATCTGAAAGAGGATTGTTTCCTCTTTCCAATGAGTATTCACACGCCCCAAAACTCCTAGTGGTTAGTGAGAACTTGATTTTTTAAGTTAAATAATATATATTTATTCATCTAGCCGACCTACACCTTGTCTCTTATGTCGTCCTACTTACATAGGTCACGTCCCTTCACTTCAATGTCAAATTCATATATATATATAGGAGCTCAGATCTTCAATTCAACTCAACTCAGTTTGGTTATCTATCACAGAGAAATATCTACAGTTCACAACTCATGAACTTAGAAAAAAAGAGCATAAACCTCAAGAAAAAGAGCTATATTACATTTCGTTTGGGCATAAATACAATCACTGTGAGAACGTGAAACCTAGATGAATGAGTTGCAGACCTATGTCTCTATATTGGAACATCCCTACTAAGTTGTGGACCTGTGTCTCTGTATTTGAACAACCCTACTAAGCTATGGACCTGTGTCTCTATATTGGAACAACTCTACTAAGCTACGGATCCTTGTCTTTGTATTGGAACAACCTACTAAGTTGCGAACCGGTGTCTCTGTATTGGAACAACCCTAATAAGTTGTGAATCCTTGTCTATGTACTGGAAAAATTGTACTAAAACTGCGGACCTGTAACCTCAACCTCTGTATTGGTATAGCCCTACTTAACTTTGGACCCGTGATTATCATTTTGGAACCTCAGTCATCAATTGGTACAGTCTTACTGCAATAAACTTCGAACTGTGGTCGATCTGTAATATTTCGGACTTGTGACTAAGATAATAGTAAGGTTGTTTTTTTGGCTTAACTCAGTGATCCTGTAGAATTTCAGTACCTCGGACTGTGCCTACGAGAATGTTATTTAGATTATGTCTTTTACCTAGTTTACACTTCCCGATTCAAATTATAATTGTAGCCTATCAACAATGAAGTCTAGTGGTGGAGCTATTTAAAGTCAAGCTCAAGTGAAGTCAAGGAAAAGTAAAGCACAAGAAGACAAGTACAAATTACATTTAATACAAGCACAAGTTGTTTTTGGAGCTGATTGAACATCTAAAAAGTTGAACAATGAAGATTTTTTTTGAAGACACTCAAATAAGTACATCATACATTTTCTATCAAACGAATATTGAAGGATTGGTGTCCTAAGGGTTGGTGCCTCTAAACGTAAGGTTGGAGACTTGAAAAGGATATGGTCGTAGCCCTAGAGGTTAGAGCCTCACTAAAGTCCAAGTTGGAGCTTGGAAACAGGTTGGAGCCTGGAAGGTTGAAGGGTTGGTGCCCTTAAACATCATTGTACTCATTCATTTGTAAAAGGATCATTATCCTTCTTTCTATAATAAAATTATTCATTTCTCTTATTTTTGTGTAGAATCTAACTGGTTATAATAGCAATTGAAAACAAATATTGATTCACCCCCCTCTCAGTATTTCCAACAATTGGAATCAGAGCCAAATTATTCATTATCGATCTAACAACTGGAAGAACAATTCTTAGACACAATGAAGAATATAGAAGTGACATGGAAGTTGCCTATGTTTGATGGAACAAACTTTGGTTTTTGGAATAAGGGGATGTCCTACTATTTAATGTCACTTGGACCTAAAGTGTGGCATTATGTTTTATTGGGTACAAAGCTTCCTCCACTCTTCCAACTGATCCAGAGGAAAGAAAAGCCTACATTGAAAATTCCAAAGCTCTAAATTACATTACTAGTGGAATCTTTGTTTTTGAATTCACAAAAATCATGAATTGTGATTCGGCCAACAAAGTATGGGATAAATCGGTTTCCCTATATGATGGGGACTCCAAATTTAAGAAGGAAAAGCTTCAAACTCATAGAAGACAATTCAAAAGTCTTAAAATGGATGATGAAGAAGATATTTCATCATACTTTCTCGGAGTAACTGAAGTGGTAAACTCTCTTAAAGGGTTAGGAGAAAATCTAGATCTCTTCCTGATAGATTTGACTCCAAAGTAAGTGACATAGAAGAAATGAAGGACCTAGATACTCTCAAGATGGATGGAATTCATTGAATTCTCATTGCCTATGAGATGAGGAAAGGAATCCCAAATTCCAAAGAAGCGGCTTTCAAAGCCTCAAAGGCAACAAAAAGAGGAAAAGGATGGAATAACAATAGTGATGACTCTGATGTTGAAACCAAATTAGTACAATTTGTACGAAGAATAAAGAAGGGATCTAATCTAAAAGGTAAGTACCCTCTTATCTATTTCAAATGTGGAAGAATAGGTCATTATTTTGCAAAATGTCCTCATAGTGATGATGAAGAGGATTCTAAAAGGATGGTGTACAAAAATAAAGGTTTGAATACGAATAAATTCTTCTCCAAACAAGATGAGTCTGATGAATATGAATTTGTAGTCATCAAGAAGAAATCAACTAGAAATATCCCTCATCACAAAGGAGGCAATGATGAATTAGATGAAGAAAATGACTATGTTGGAAGCAAAGAAGTGTTATTCATGGCATTCACAAATGATGATGATTCAGAACTAGAAGGCAAAGGAAATGTGGATGAATTAATAGTAAGTGCTATTGAAGAAAATGAGAATTTATGAAAGAATATCATTTCTCTCAAAGTAGAAAAGGAGGAAGCAAAAAGAAGGGAGGACTTCTTGAACAATAAGCTAAAATAAAAAGAAGATATCTCTTAGAAACATGAACTTACTGAAATAGTATCTCTAAGGAAGGAGTTGGAGCAAGTCAAAAGAAGTTGGCAAAGCTCTCAAGCACTTGATAACATCCTTAATACTTAAAAACCTCAATATGACAAGTCTGGCATTGGTTTCAAAGGAGAATCATCAAGTACTAAGAATAATGCAAGGAGTTATGTCGACATAAGTTTCTTACTATCCAAAAGAAGAAAATTCATCTCACCAAGAACAAAGGCCCATCTCAAATCCAAGAAATGAAGGAGGAGCAACTCCAAGGAATAATTTTGATTCAATTTATGGCTATTACAACAGGTACAAACTATCTTTCTTGGGTATTGTTATTATTGTAAAAACTTTGGTCAACAAGCTAAACATTGCAAGGGTCATAAAAATGAAGCACCAAGATTTAAATATCAAACAAACAAACTGCGTGGTCCCATAGAGAAAGGAAAAATCAAAACTTACAATTATTTTGATCCTTTGGCTAAGTTTTATTTGACTTGCTCATATATAACAATTATGATCATAATGAAAAAAAAATTCCTCTCAAAAGAGAGGAAGCCAAAAGGATGAATCTCAACATGGATAAATGTGGCCTAGCTCTATGTGCTCATAGTGATGAAAATCATTGGTTCGTGGATAGTGGATGCTCAAGACATATGATAGGTGACCAAAAGAAGTTCGTCTCATTGAAAAAAAAGAGTGTAAATGTATCTTTTGGAAGTGGATCTGCTAAAATCACTGGAAAATGAATTGCTACCCTTGTTAATAGACAAGGAAAGGCTCAAAATACTTTGCTAGTAGAAGGGCTCAAACCCAAAAAATTTTAAATTTAAATTAAATATAAATTATAAAATTAAATTAAATTAGAATTAAATCATTTTTAAATACATATCAATAAAGAATTTTTATAAAGAAGACTATTAATATATACACAAAATCTCTAGAATTAATTAATTTATGAATTAACATATTTTTCTGTAATCTATTAATTAACATATTTTTCTTCAATTTATTAATCTGTAGGTTTTTAGACTTCTCTGGTCGGCCTCCCTTACATCTCCATGCCGTTCATCATCCCTCTCTCTCATATTTATACCTGACTTGTGAGATCAGTCTTACTCGTGGATATTTTCTGAAGATGAATCACGGTGGCCTGGTTCGAAACATCAAATTTATCAAGAATGGATGTGATTAATCCAGAAAACATCTCTACACAAAATACTAATTGCAGAAGCCTCAAATCTACAATCTCTTAAGTGTTAGCCAAATTTGTGACCAAGGACACAATGTTGTCTTTAGTACTAAAAATTGTGAAATAAGAGACTCATCCTTAGGAGAACTTGTGGCAAAAGGATTAAGAACACCAGATAATGTTTACATTATACGAAAAATCTAAGGAGATAAATGTTACTTGAGTCAAACAGATGAAATTTGGTTATGGCACAAGTGATTGGGGCATACAATTTTTGACAACTTGATCAATATCAACAAAATTAATGTAGTAAGGGACATTCCAAATATGTTCAAGCCAAATCAAGTTGTATGTGGCCCATGCCAAGATGGAAAGCTAACCAGAACCAGCCACAAAACTAAGGAGTTCTCAACATCAAAACCTCTCGTGATCATTAATGCAAATTTATGTGGGCCAACTAGAACTCCAACTCTTGAAGGTGAAATATACTTTTCTTTATTTGTTGATGAATATAATAGAATGATGTGGGTATATTTCATAAAATATAAATCCGAAGCATTTGAATGTTTTAAGAATCTTAAATCTCTCGTTGAAAATGAGAAATATTCTAAAATTAAAAGTCTTAGAATGGATAGAGGAGGAGAATTCACCTCAAAATAATTTGATGAATTCTATAAAGTGCATGGAATCGAAAGAGAACTCTCCACTGCTAGGATACCCAAAGCAAAATGGAGTAGTTGAAAGAAGCAACCAAACCGTTTAAGAAATGGAAAGAACAATGCTACTAGCAGCTGACTTGCAACCAAAATTTTGGAGAGAAGCAGTCGAGAAAATAGTTTATACCTTAAATTGAACCCAACTGAGACAAAATAATGAAAATAATCCTTATGACTTATGGAAACAAAGACCTGCTTCAGTAAAATATTTCAGGATTTTTGGAAGCAAATGCTTCATAAAGATCAATGATGACTCACTAGGAAATTTTGATTCTCAGGTTGACGAAGGAATATTTCTTGGATATTCCACTAGGAGAAAAGCTGACAAATGATACAACAATTTGTAGAAATTTTTAATACAATTATGTATTGTCAGATTATCATGATCTAACAATTATATGCCACTATTAAATACATAATCCTTCTACTTAAATTCTTTGTGGAAATTTAATCGCCAATTGCAAACACATGAAGAAAGATCAATCACACATAACACAGATGTTTTTACTGAGAAAGCATAAAGCTAAAAACCCCACTATCATATATTATGTATATATCATGGATCATGAAACAATCTCATACAAAACTCTAATCCAAGTTCTCTCAGTACAATATATAATCGTCTCACACTGTCATACAAAAATTGGCATAAACATGCACCAATTTACTGCCTCCTAACAGCCTGCCTCCACTGCGCAATCCTTGCTGATTACAATCCCTGAATGAATTCGATCTTTCCTTTCCTTGACTACGCAATCCTCATTGGCATCTCCAATGTGTGATTAGTTGCACTTGTGCACCCACTATACTCACAACTAATAGTGAAACTGTCCCTTTCACCTATCTCTCAACTGTGTCTCTACTGGATCTGACATGCATGTAGTTAACAGTATTAAAACTTTAGTTGCATGTGAGATCAATCCATGTGAATTAATTTAATATTTAATTCACTGATTTCTCACGAGTGTATCTTTAGTTACAACTAGTTACAACTAGCACAACTGAGTTTAACTCACTTAACTGAGTTAAACTACTTACAACTCACATAATTACACATCCAACTCTATTAAAAATGTGTATCACGCAATTACAATGAATTCCACTAGCATGTCCCACCAACCAAGCTTTTAACTCGAAACTCCTTCAGTTAACTAGTTTGCCACATCAGCCCCAAGGGTTAGCTCAAGTGGTAGTGAGCCAATACGTGGTCCTCTCCATTGAGGGAGGTCACGGGTTCGATCCTTGAGTCCTTTGGGGTCAGGCGCCGAACGGTTTACTGTGCGTACCATCCAGAAATTCTGGGGAAGTACGCTTGGGTTTCCCGTGAGCTTTCCCCTCGTGAAAAAAAAACTAGTTTGCCACATCAGTTAACTGAAATTAGATGCTTCAAGAAAATAGATTATTATTTTTGTCTAATTATTGTTAAGGGCTAACAATAATCGACATGCATTCCACGAAACAAATTCTCATATGCATTCCAAAAATAGACGCCCATCCATCCATATAATTTTCTCAACCATCTATAAATAGATTACTGCTAAAAATAGACTTTGATCCAAATTCTAAAAATAGACATATCACCTAAAAATAGCCTGTGGGCCCCACCTAGTGTAGATGCTTAATTTTCACTAGGATCATCATCTTGTTGAATCTCAACACTCCCTCTCAAAAATAAAGGGATTATCCTTCATCCCAATCATGTCTCTATGGTATTCGAATTTTCTCCTGGTGAGCGCCTTCGTCAGAATATCTGTATCCCGATCTTCCATAGGAATGTATTGAAGCAACATGATTTTCCGCTGCACACAATATTTGATATGATGATACCGGATATCTATATGCTTAGATCTATCATGAAACACGGGATTAATCAAGAGTTTTATGCAACTCTGATTATAATAAGGAATCATTGTAGGATCTAAATGAGAACCGAACAAACTGACCAGGATCTTCCTCATCCAGATAGCCTCACATGCATCTTGACTTGCTGCCATGTATTCCTCTTCCGTTGAACTAAGAGCCACGGATCTCTATTTCCTACTGTACCAAGAAACAATTGTAGATCCGATACTAAAAACCCCCCCTGATGTGCTCTTTCAGTCCATTGGGCTGCTCGCCCAATCTGCATCCATGAAGCCATGCAACTTCACCTCATCTGTATGTTTGTACCATAAGCCATACTCAGATGTGCCCCTGAGATATCTCAGGACATGCTTGTCCGCCTTCCAAAAGAGCTTGGTAGGCTTAACCATCGCTTGACTAAGCTGGTTCACCGCATAGCATATGTCCGGTCTTGTATTAACTAAATAAATGAGTGAACCCACCAACATTCGATAGACAGTAGCATCCACTACCTCTCCAGATGTAGCGTCCTCTTTCCTCCAGTTTCCAGGAAGAGGAGTATCCATGGGTTTGCAGCCCTCCATGTGAAACTTATCGAGTATCTCCCTTGCATACTTGCCTTGAGACACAAAAGGTTCACCTTCTCGTTGCCATATTTCCAATCCAAGGAAATAGTGAAGGAGGCCCATATCCTTCATCTCAAACTCCATTGCAAGGTCCTCCTTGCATGAGTGTATCAACTGCTCATCACCAGTCAATATTAAATCATCAACATGAAGAAAAATGATTAAAATATTACCCTCCACCACAATTTGGTATAGGTTTGAATCTGCCTCACACTTGGTGAAGCCAAGTCCAATGAAATAGTTGTCGATTTGAGTGTACCAAGCACGGGGTGCTTGCTTCAACTCATACAATTCTCTTTTGAGTCTACACACATGCGACTCGCTGCTGAAGATCTCAAATCCTTCAGGCTGCTCAATGTACACTTCTTCCTCAATGATCCCATTAAGGAATGCAGTCTTCACATCCATCTGATGAATATGCCAACCCATCTGCGCTAAGAGAGAAAGGATGGTCCTTATGGAAGAATATTGTGCGACAGGTGAAAAGGTTTCTTCATAATAAATCCCCTTGATCTGTGAGAAGCCTCGGGCCACAAATCTTGCCTTATACTTCTCAACACTCCCATCATCAGCTTGCTTTACCTTGTAGATCCATCTTGAACCTACCATTGATTTATCAACCAGCCTTGGAACAATTTCCCAAGCACTGTTTCTGACAATGGAGTCATACTCCTCCACCATTGCATCTACCCATGTGGGCTCTTGCACTGCTTCCTAAAAGGAAGATGGTGCAGTCATGATACATTTTCTCATGAGAGCCATGTATCTAGTGAATTGGTCAGGATATTGTCTTTGTTTGCGCTGTGAAGTAGGAACTCCTACATTATGTGCCACATCAATCTTCATCCTCTCAGCCTCTGTGGTACACATACTGCCAGTTCTGATGTTTGGCTCTGCATGAGTGGACTCCTCCACTCCATGAACCTCCTCCTGTGGCTGATCCACATCCAGAGACTCATCTTTAGGAACCAAAATTTCCTCTTTTGCATGTAAGTCTAGCTCCCTCTCAAGCGACAACTTCATGGCTTTCTCCTCATTGAATTTTATATCCCGTCGCACCACATTCATTCGACTATTTGGAAAATAGACACGATAGTTATGGGGTGTTTCTGTGTACCCCAAAAATATCCAAACTTCAACAGTCGGCTCCAGCTTCTTCTTGGCATTCTTGGTCACATGCACATAAACAGATGAGCCAAAAATCTTAAAGTGAGAAACATTCAGTTTCTTACCAGTAAAAGCTTCTTCAGGTGTACTCATGCCAAGTACTCTATGAGGATAATGGTTTTTCACATAAACCGCAGTGTTTCATGCTTTCGCCCACAAGTGCATTGGTAGGCCCTGATCATGCAGCATATCTCGTGTAACACCCACGATCGTTCTGTTCTTCCTCTCCGTGACCCCATTCTACGGTGGGTTATGAGGCACTATGAGTTCTCCTTGAATTCCTTCTTTGCTACAGAATTATTTGAATTCGTTCAAGATATATTCACCACCATTATCGCTTCGTAGAGCCTTCATTTGCTTCCCTGACTCTTTCTCCATCAATGCTTTAAACTCACAAAATTTTGAGAATGTTTGATCCTTCTTCTGCATGAAGAAGATCTAGCATCTACGAGAATAGTCATCAACAAAAATAACATAATATCTATTTTTTGTTGTTGAAGCAACCGAGAATGGACCACACACGTCTGTGTGAACTCTCTCCAGGATCACCGAAGCACGTTTATCCTTTTCATGAAAGGTGGTCTTCAAAAACTTACCCATAGTACATCCCTTGCACTGATCTATTTGCGCAAGTGTACCCTTGGGAATTCCAATAGAAATATGCTGCAAAATTTTTAGGGCGCCATGGTGAAGATGGCCCAATCTCCTGTGCCATAATTCGCCCTCATCCCAGCTCACCACTTCTTCTTCTTTGCCCACAATTGTAGCGCAACCATATACCTCCAGCTTGTAGAGATTCGGAACTCAAATCCCTATCCTCTTGGTTTGACCCGTTTTTTTATGTCACAGGAAAGCTTTTCCATCGCTGAAAACAATGTCATAACCTTTGTCCTCCAACATCGCGACTTAGACCAAGTATTTCTTCAGACCTGGAACATGTATAACATCTTTCAACAGAAATGGTTTACCTGACTCCCTCTCAAAGGTAATGGTACCAATGTCGGTCGCACTGTATCGTCCATCATCGCCCATCTCTATATGCATCTAGAGATCTTTCTCCTCCAAGTCACTGAAAGGCTCCTTATTTCTCGTCATGTGGAAGGAAGCACCACTATCAATATACCACACCAATCCCATTGCACTTGAAACCAAGCATGTGATCAAAGAGAAATCAAGTTCAAATTGTGAGGGAAGGGCCTCACCAGCTGCAGCTCCAGTAACCTTCTTGTTCTTCTTTTTCTGTGGGCAGTTAGTGGCGAGATATCCATGTTCGTGACAGTGAAAACACTTCACCTTGGACAAATCTAGCTTCTTACCTTTAGCCTCAGATTTTGAGTGAAATTTCTTCTCGTTCCCTTTCCTTGCCTTGGCATCCAAAGCACAATCCTCTTCATCATCATGATTTGATGAAGAGCCATCTCTGGTATTCTGCTTGAACTCCTCTTGCACTAGACCCAACCATAGTTGTTCCCAATCCGGTATTTTTTCCTGTCCGTTGATAGAGTCTTGATAACGGTGCCAACTCTTAGGAAGTCCCAAGAGAGCCAAACTCACCAAATGATCATCAACAACCATGATTCCCACACTCCCCAATTCATCTCGACATTGGACAAACTTTGTTAGATACTTAGGAATATTGTCGCCCTTCTCCATCTTGATCTTTCTGATTTTATTCTTCAATGCCAATTTCCTAGGGTAATTACTTCTTTGGAAAATATCCATCAAAGCCTTCCACATTTCAAATGGAGTGGATTTCCCATGAAGGCTTGAGACAATATGGTCTCTCACACCTTCCAACAAAATCCTTCTCGTCTTCGCGACTTTCTTTTGACAGGCGTCAAGTAATGCAGCATCCGTCGAAGTGGTCTTAGGAACATCACTGTCTATGAATTCCTTCAAGCCATTATCTTCAAGCTTCACCTCCATTCTATCCTTCCATACAATGTAGTTCGAGCTGCCCTCAAGTGCATACTCTAACTGTAAACCATTAAAATCCATTTCGATGTTTACTCAACTGTTGCACCAAGAAATTCTTGCAGCAAATTCGAATTGTTTCCACCAACAAACTCAGCTACTGCTTTAATATTGCAATCTTCTTAGCTCTGATACCATGTATAAATTTTTAATACAATTATGTATTACCAAATTCTCCTAATCTAATAATTATATGCCACTGTTAAATACAGAATCCTTCTACTTAAATTCTTTGCGGAAATTTAATCGCTAATTGCAAACACATGAAGAAAGATCAATCACACATAACACAAATGATTTTACCAGGAAAGCATCAAGCTAAAAATATCACTATAATATATTATGTATATATCATGGATCATGAAACAATCTCATAAAAAACTCTAATCCAAGAGCTCTCCGTACAATATACAATCGTCTCACACTATCATACAAAAATTGGCATAAACATGCACCAATTTACTGCCTCCTGATAACCTACCTCCATTGCGTAATCCCTGTTGATCACAATCCCTGAATGAATTTGATATTGCCTTGCCTTGAATGCGCAATCCTCATTGGCATCTCCAATGTGTGTTTGGTTGCACTTGTGCACCCACTATAGTCACAACTGATAGTCAAACTGTCCCTTTCACCTATCTCTCAACTGTGTCTCCACTGGATCTGACATGCATGTATTTAATAGTAGTAAATATTTAGTTGCATGTGAGATCACTCCATCTGAATTAATTTAATATTTAATTCACTGATCTCTCACTAGTGTATCTTTAGTTACAACTAGTTACAACTAGCACAATTGAGTTTAACTCACTTAACTGAGTTAAACTACTTTACAACTCACATAACTACACATCCAACTCTGTTACAATGAAGTCCACTAGCATGTCCCACCAACCAACATTTGAACTCGAAATTCCTTCAGTTAACTAATTTTCCACATCAGTTAACTGAAATCAAGTGCTTCAAGAAAATAGATTATTATTTATTGTCTAATTATTGTTAAGGGCTAACAATAATCAACATGCATTCTATTTTTAGACATGCATTCCACGAAACAACTTCTCACACCAAAAATATATGCCCATCCATCCATATAATTTTCTCAACCATCTATAAATAGATCACTGCTAAAAATAGACTTTGATCCAAATTCTAAAAATAGACATATCACTTAAAAATAGCATGTGGGACCCACCTAGTGTAGGTGCTTAATTTTCACTAGGATCATCATCTTGTTGAATCTCAACACAATCGTCTACGAAAAATAGTGGAAAGCATTGATGTGAATATCGATGAAGCCCTTCTAGAAAATAAAATTGAAGATCTTGAAGTTGAGCCCTTTCTTGAAGAAGGCGAAGAAGAACCTGAAAAGGAAAAAAAGTATGAAGAAACTCAAAGTGAACCTTCACAAACTCCTTCTAAGATCAAATTCCTTCAAAAAAATCATTGAGGAGAACATATTATTGGGAATATAGATGAAGGAATTCAAACTCGAAGAAGGATGACAGACTCTCCAAAAAAATATAATTTTTCTCTCCTATCTTTAATAGAACCTGAAATTTTTTCTCAAGCAAGTAAAGATTATTATGAAACCAGCTCCAAAAATAGAATAAAAGAGAGATCAATGCATTATAATTTAGCCACTTCGAGGGGGAAACCTCATTTACATTACATAAATGAAAAATTATTGGATGATTCAAATGACAAAACCTCCTTTCTATATATAGGAGTCCATGGGGTCACAATATAATCCTAGCCGACCAAACAATAATAATTTAAGGGCACAATAATAACAATAGTGGGGTTTATGAGGCACAATAATAAAAATATGGGGGCTACAGGGGTACAACAATAATAATAAAGGGGCTACACTACCAACAATAAGGGGCTACACTAGTAATATAAGGACCTAATATGCCCCTCTCCTTCAAAAAAGTGTTGTCCTTAACGCTTGAGTAGCTCCGGATGCTTCTATATAAAATTATCATCCTCCTATGTCGAATCTTCAGTGGGTATGTTATTCCACTTGATGAGATACTTTGAAATTGATTGATTTCGTAGTTGTCGAGTTCTTATTTCCGTGACTTCTTCAGGTTCTAATATTATTTTTCCTTCCTCATCAAGTTCTGGAAATATTGTTTGAACGGGAAGTTTCTCACCTATAACCTTCTTTAAGCATGAAACATGGAAAACTAGGTGCACTCGAGACGAAGTAGGAAGCTCCAATTTGTATGCCATAGTACCAATATCTTGCAACACCTTGTAAGGAACATAGTACTTTGGCAATAATTTATTATCCTTCTTAGCTTGCTTGAGGGACATTTGTTTGTATGGTTGTAGCCGTAAGAATACCCAGTCTCCTACCTCAAAACTTCTCTTATTGCGATGTTGATATTCCTATTGTTTCATTCGATTTTCTGCCAAATTTATCCTTTAAGAGTTGGAGAACTTGTTGTTGATGCACGATGTGATCTTCCATTGCTTGAACCTTAGAATTTTCTCTTAAAGATGTTGTGATGGATGGTGGATGATATCCATAAAGTTTCATAAATGGGGTCATTTTTGCTGTCGTATGGAAGGAAGTGTTAAACCACCATTCAACTAGAGGTAACCACTTGACCCATTGTGTTTTTTTATCAGATACTAATAAACAAAGATATCCTTCCAAAAATTTGTTCACTATATCAGTTTTCCTATCGGATTGAGGATGATAAGATGAACTATGAGCTAGTTGAGTACCCAAACAAGAAAATATTTTCGTCCAAAAATTTCCAATAAAAATGGGATCTCTATCATTTACAATAATCTTTGGGTTTCCATGTATCTTTTGAATTGTTTCCATAAATGCAGCATCAACTGTACTTGCTTTAAATGGATGAGATAATGCACAAAAGTGTGCATACTTGGTAAGTTTATCAACTACCACCATGATGACACTCTTTCCTTCAGACTTAGGTGAACCTATGATAAAATCCATTGAAACCTCCTCCCAAATTTGAACTAGAATGGATAAAGGTTGTAGAAGACCTGGGGCCTTGATTGTCTCAACTTTATTTTTCTGGAAAACCAAACATTTCAGCAAAAAATTTTAAATATTAGATTTAAGGCCATCCCAAAAAAAAGCTTTCTTCACCCTATGGTAAGTTTTCAAAAATCCTGAGTGTCCTCCTAAGGGAGATGTGTGCAATTCAAAAAGTATATTTTTTTTTAGTTGGGAATTATTACAAAGATATAAGTGATCTTTGTACCATAAGGAATCATTTTTCCAACTAAATGTATAAGATGTACTAGGATCTTGCTGCAACTTTTGAATGAGTGTCCACACTTCTTCGTCACTCTTCCATTCATCCCTTGCTTCGGTTATCCAATCTGGTTGGATAATAGAAATGGCACAAATCAATGCTTCCACCTCTTCATCCTTTCTTGAGAGTGCATCTGCAACAACATTTTTCTTCCCCCTTTTGTAGATGATTTCAAAGTCATAACACAACATCTTTGTGACCCATTTTTTCTACTCTTCTGAAGATAGTCTTTGTTCCAAAAAGTAGTTAAGACTATCATGATTAGTTTTTACCTTGAAGTGTCTACCCATTAGGTAAGGTCGCCATTTCTTTAGTGTGTGTAGTATTGCCAACATTTCCTTCTCATAAATAGCTTTCTGTAAATACTTTCCTTTGGTTGGACAACTTTCAAAAGCAATGGGTCTTCCTTCTTGCTTTAAAACAACACCAATTCCATTTCCTGAGGCATCACATTCCACAGTAAAGGTTTTTGTGAAGTTTGGGGTAGCTAAGATTGGTGCTAGGCACATTTCCTCTTTAAGGAGTCCATGAAAATGCATCTTTTTTCAATAATGTTGTTAGAGGTGCTGCTATTCTCCCATAATTCTTAACAAACTTGCGATAATACCCTGTTAACCCAAGGAATCCTTGCAACTGCTTTATGGTTGTGGGGACCTTCCATTCCTTAATGGATTTAATTTTGTTAGGGTCTACCTTAACACCCTCGCGAGATAAAATATGACCCAGATATTCCACCTCTTGTACTCCAAAGAAACATTTGGATGTTTTCGCATATAATTGTTTCTCCTCCAATAGTTTGAGCACCCTGTCAACATGTTGAACATGATCCTTCCAAGCGCTGTTGTAGATTAGTATATCATCAAAAAATACTAACACAAATTTTCTAAGGAAGGGTTTGAAAATGGAATTCGTCACCCCTTGAAATGTAGAATGTGCATTGGTAAGGCCAACATGCATGACCAAAAAATCATAATGACCCTCATGAGTTCTAAATGTTGTTTTCGAAATACCTTCAGTCTTCATTCTAATTTTATGATATCTTGAACAAAGATCCAACTTGGTAAAATAAATTTCTCCATGTAATTCATCCAATAATTCATCAATCATAGGAATGGGAAATTTATCTTTAATGGTGAGCTTATTGAGCTCCCTATAATCTGGACACATGCGCCATGATCCATTATTCTTGTGCACCAATACTACGGGAGCAGAGAAAGAACTTTGACTAGGTTGAACTATACCAGCCTCTAACATGTAGAAATTCTATACAAGATGCATGTATATATCAATATTCTCCTGATCTAACAATATTTTATCTTCTTGCTAAATACAGAATCCTTCCACTGTTAATCTTTTGCAGAAATTAAAATCAATTGCAAACACATGAATCAATAAAAATAATCGCACATAACACAGTTGTTTAACGAGAAAGCCTGAAGCTGAAAACCCCAACTATCATATATTATGTATCATGGAGATCATGTAACAATCTCATACAAAGCTTAGTACATCAAGCTCTTAGTACAATCAATCGTCACACACTAACATAGAAGAAAAAATGTGATGCTTTGATTTCTTTTTGATATCCTACCTCCATGCGCAATCCCTTTTGTGGAAGAATGGCTTTGAATTAATTCAAACTACCCTTCACTTGACTATATACAATCTTGGAAACTCCAATGTGTGTGTGGTGCAATCAATGCATCACTATAGTCACAACAGATAGTCCATCTTGCGCTTTCACCTATCTCTCCACTGGGTCTCCACTGGAACTGACATGCACTGTCGTTAACTGCTATATTTGTTCAGTTGATTAATGAGTTATTATTTGTGAATTAATTAACTAATTAATTCACTCTACTCTCACTAGTGTATCATTCAGTTAGACTAGATACAACTAGCTCAACTGGGTTTAACTCCATTAACTGAGTTAAACTGAATAAAAACTCCATGAACTACTCTTCCAACTCTGTCATAACTTTGCCACTTCAGTTCTAACTGAGTCCTCCATGCATGAACCACTAGTAAACCCTAGGAATTGTGTAATTCCTTAAGCCCACTGATTTGACAAATCGGTGCACTGAAATTAAGTGCTCAAAGAGAATAAGTTGTTGTTTATAGTCGGATTAGTATTAAGAGCTAATAATAATAGACACTTCTATTTTTAGATCGACGATCTATAAATAGACTTCGCCCAATATTATAAAAATAGAATTTGATCTATTTTTCCAACTTGACCAACCATCCACAAATAGCATCCTGCAACTTCTGAAATATGATCACCATGTCTAAAAATAGACATAGTCTAAAAATAGACATAGTCTAAAAATAGACTTGCACCTAAAAATAGCCTGTGGGCCCACTTAGTGAAGGCGACTCATTTTCACTAAGATCATCATCTTGTTGAATCTCAACACTCCCTCTCAACAATATAGGGATTCTCCTTCACCCCGATCCTGCCTCTATGGTATTCGAATTTTCTCCTAGTGAGCGCCTTCGCCAGAATATCTGCATCCTGATCTTCCATAGGAATGTACTAAAGCAACATGATCTTCCACTGCACATAATCTCTGATATGATGATACTGGATATTAATATGTTTAGATCTATCATGAAACACAGGATTAATCGAGAGTTTAATGCAACTCTGATTATCACAATGTATCACTATAGGATCTAAATGTGAACCGAACAAACCAACCAATATCTTCCTCATCCAGATAACCTCACATGTAGCTTGAATTGCTGCCATGTATTTTTCTTCCGCTGAACAGAGTGCCACCGATCTTTGTTTCCTGATGTATCATGAAACTGTTGTAGATCTGATACTTAAAACCCCTCTTGATGTGCTCTTTATGTCTGTTGGGCTGCCTTCCCAATCTGCATCCATGAAGCCATGCAACTTCACCTCATCCATCTGTCTGTACCATAAGCCATACTCAGATGTGCCCCTGAGATACCTCAGGACATGCTTGCCTACCTTCCAAAAGAGCTTGGTAGGCATAACCATCGCTTGTGAAAGTTGGTTCACCGCATAGCATATGTCCAGTCTTGTATTAACTAAATACATGAGCGAACCCACCAACTGTCAATAAACAGTGGCATCGACTACCTCTGCCGATGTATCATCCTCTTTCATCCAATTTCATGGAAGAGGAGTGTCGATAGGCTTGCAGCCTTGCATGTGAAACTTCTCCAGTATCTCCCGAGCATACTTGCCTTGAGACACAAACAGTTCACCTTCCCGCTACCATATTTCCAATCCAAGGAAATAATGAAGGAGGCCAAAATCCTTCATCTCAAACTCCTTTACAAGCTCTGCCTTGCATGAGTGTATCAAATACTCATCACCTGTTAGTATTAAATCATCAACATAAATAAAAATGATTAAAATCTTACCCTCCACCACAATTTGGTATAGGTTTGCATCTGCCTCACTCTTGGTGAGGCCAAGTCCAGTGAAATAACTGTCGATCCGAGTGTACCAAGCACGTGGTGCTTGCTTCAGCCCATACAATGCTCTTTTGAGCCTGCACACATGTGAATCGCTTTTGTAGATCTAAAATCCTTCAGGCTGCTTAATGTACACCTCTTCCTCAATGACCCCATTAAGGAACGCAGCCTTCACATGAATTTGATGAATGTGTCAACCCATCTGCATTGAGAGAGCAAGGATGGTCCTTATAGAAGAATACCGTGCGACAGGTGAAAAGGTTTCTTCATAATCAATCCTCTCGATCTATGAGAAGCCCCGAGAAACAAATCTTTCCTTATACTTCTCGATGCTCCCATCAGCAACTTGCTTTACCTTGTAGATCCATCTCGATCCTACAACTGATTTACCCATTGGCCTTGGAACAATCTCCCAAGCATTTTTTCTGATAATGTAATCATACTCCTCCACCATGGCATCTACCCATGTGAGCTCCTACACTACTTCTTCAAAAGAAGATGGCTCTGTCACGACACACTTTCTTAGAAGGGCCATGTATCCAGTAAAACGGTCAGGTGACTGTCTTTGTCTGTGCTATGATGTAGGGACTCGTACATTCTGTACCGCATCAAGATTCAGTCTCTCAGCTTCTGTGGTAGTACACTTTCTACCTTGTTTGATGTTTGGTTCTGCATGAGTGGACTCCTCCGCTCCATGAATCTCCTCCTATGGCTGATCCACATCCAAAGGCTCATCTTTCGGAACAAGCAGTTCCTGCACTGTATGCAAGTCTAGCTCCCTCTCAAGCATAGCTCATGTAGCACCCACGATCATTCTGTTATTCCTATCCATGACCCCATTCTACTGTGGGTTATGAGGAACTATGAGTTCTCTTCGAATTCCTTCTTTGCTACATAAGTCTTCAAATTCGCTCAAGATGTATTCACCACCATTATCGCTACGTAGATCTTTCACTTGCTTCCCCGACTCCTTCTCTGCCAATGCTTTAAACTCACAGAAACTTGAGAATGTTTCACTCTTCTTCTGCATGAAGAAGATCTAGCATCTACAAGAATAATCATCAACAAATATAACATAATACATGTGTTTTTCTGTTGAATCAACCGAGAAAGGTCCACACACGTCTGTGTGAATTCTCTCCAGGATCATCGAAGCACAGTTCTCCTTCTCATGAAAGGTGGTCTTCACAAACTTACCCATAGTACATCCCTTGTACTGATCTAACTGCGCAAGAGTACCCTTGGTAAATCTAGTAGAAATTTGCTGCAAAATCTTCAAAGCGCCATGGTGAAGATGGCCAATCTCCTGTGCCATAATTCACCCTCATCCCGGCTCACCACTTCTTCTGCTTTGCCCACCATTGCAGCACAGCCATCTACCTCCAACTTGTAGAGATTATTAACTTGAATCCCTATCCTATTGGTTTGACCCATTTTTTTATGTTGAAGGAAGGCTTTTCCCTCACTGAAAACAATGTCATAACCTTTGTCTTCCAACATTGCGATCGAGACCAATTTCTTCTTCAGACCTAGAACATGCATAACATCTTTCAACAAGAATGGATTACCAGAATCCCTCTCAGAGGTAATGGTCCCAATGCCGGTCACACTGTATCGACCATCGTCGCCCATATCTATATGCATTTGAAGGTCCTCCTCCAAGTCACTAAAGAAGTCCTTGTCTCCCGTCATATGGAAAGACACACCACTATCAAGATACCACATCGATCCCATATAGCTTGAAACCAAGCATGCGATCAAAGAGAAATCAAGTTCAAATTGTGAGGCTAAGGCCTCTCCATCTGTAGCTCCAACGACCTTCTTGTTCTTCTTCTTCTGTGGGCAGTTAGTGGCAAAATTCCCATGTTCGTGACAGTGAAAACACTTCACCTTGGAAAAATCCTGCTTCTTTCCTTTAGCTTCAGATTTTGAAGGAAATTTATTCCCCTTCCCTTTCCTTGATTTCACAGCCAAAGCGCAATTCTCTTCATCTTCATTCTTTGATGAAAATTCATCCCTGGTACCTCGCCTTATCTCCTCCTGCACAAGATCCGACCAAAGTCGCTCCCATCCCAGCAGTTTCTCCCGTCCATTGACAGAGTCTTCGTAGCTATGCCAATTCTTCGGAAGCCCAAGGAGAGACAAGCTCACCAAGTATTCATCATCAACAACAATCCCCACACTTCCTAGTTCATCCCTACAGTGGACAAACTTCATGAGATATTTTGGAATATTGTCACCCTTCTCCATTTTTATTTTTCTGAGCTTATCTTTCAATGCCAACTTCCTCTGGTCGCTGCTGCTTTGGAACAAATCTGTCAAAGCCTTCCACATTAAAAATAGATTGGATTTCTTATGAAGGTTGGACAAAAGATGGTCCTTCATACCTTCCAACATAATTCTTCTTGTCTTTGCTTCCTTCTTTTTCCATGCATCAAGTAATGCAGCATCGCTAGATCTCGGCTTAAGAACATCAATATCGATGAACTCCTTCAGTCCATTATCCTCCAGCACGGCCTCCATCCTATCCTTCTAGGCTATGTAAATTGAGCTCCCATCAAGGGCATACTCCAATCACAACCCATTGAAAGACATTTCAATGTATACTCAACTTCTGCACCAAGAATTTTATGAAGAAAATTTGAATTGTCCACCAGCACAAACTCTGCAATTATTCACAATTGCAATATTCAAGAATTAACACTGCTCCGATACCATGTAGAATTATATAGAAGATGCATGTATGTATATCCAAATTCTCCTGATCTAACAATATTTTATCTTCTTGCTAAATACATAATCCTTCCATTGTTAATCTTTTGCTGAAATTAAAATCAATTGCAAACACATGAAGTAATAAAAAAAATCGCACATAACACAGTTGCTTAATTGGAAAGCCTGAAGCTGAAAACCCCAACTATCATATATTATGTATCATGGAGATCATGTAACAATCTCATCCAAAGCTTAGTACGTCAAGCTCTCAGTATAATCAATCCTCACACACTAACATGAAGGAATCTACAAATCCATGCACCAATTTCTTGCCACCTGATAGCATGCCTCCACTGCGCAATCCCTACTGAAGAATAGCTCTGAATGAATTCGAATTACCCTTGACTTGACTGCGCAATCCTCATTGGAAACTCCAATGTGTATGTGGTGCAGTGAATGCATCACTATAGTCACAACAGATAGTCCATATTTCCCTTTCACCTATCTCTCCATTGGGTCTCCACTGGAACTGACATGCACTGTAGTTAACTGTTATATTTGTTCAGTTGATTAATGAGTTATTATTTGTGAATTAATTAAATAATTAATTCACCCACTCTCACTAGTGTATCATTCAGTTATACTATATACAACTATCTCAAATGAGTTTAACTCCATTAATTGAGTTAAACTGAATAAAAACTCCAAGAACTACTCTTCCAACTCTCTCATAACTTTGCCACTTCAATTCTAACTGAGTCCTCCATGCATGAACCAACAATAAACTCTAGGAATTGCGTAATTCCTTCAACCCACTAATTTGACAAATCTGTGCACTGAAATTAAGTGCTCCAAGAGAATAAGTTGTTGTTTACTGTCGGATTATTATTAAGAACTAATAATAATCGACACTTCTATTTTAGATCGACGATCTATAAATAGACTTCGCCCATTATTCTAAAAATAGAATTTCATCTATTTTTCCAACTTGACCAACCATCCACAAATAGCATCCTGCAACTTCTGAAATATGATCACCATGTCTAAAAATAGACTTGCACCTAAAAATATCCTGCGGGCCCACTTAGTGAAGGCGACTCATTTTCACTAAGCTCATCATCTTGTTGAATCTAAACATAACATTTCTGCAATCATATGTTCAATTTCTCTCTTTTGGACATAAGGATATCTGCAAGACCTGATGTTTGGAGGAACACTTCCTGGAATCAAATGAATAGCATGGTCATGATCACGAATAGTTGGGAGTCCTTTGGGAGTTTCAAACACCTTGGAATGATTGTCCAATACTTTTTGGAGATATGGAGAAATAGATGATTTTGATGTTGGAACTTCTAGTGAGAATATTTGTGCAATTATGACTCATTGTTATTTCTTCAGAAGCTTTTTCTTGACATTAGAGCTTATTATCTTTCCCAACTTCCCTGCGATACCCTGTAATTCAACTTCCTTTCCTTCTGAAAATAATTTCAAGAAAATTTCTTGAAAATTAAAAGCTACCGTCCCCAAAGATTGTAACCATTGTACTCCTAGTACAACATCAGAACCTCCCATTGGAATGGAAAGCATTGGACTATTCAATACATATTTCCCCATGGTTAGCTTGATATTATGTAATTTCTAGAGCAAATTATAGTTCCTCCATTTGCAACCATCACTTGACACTCTGGTGCTGGGTGTAGGAAGTAATTCAATTCCTTGGCTACCTTAAAATGAATAAAAATATGGGTACTATCCGAATCAATCAACAGTATCACCTTTTTCTTCTTGATATGTCCTTCTATCTTGGAGTTTGAGGAGTGGTAATTCCTGCCAATGCATTACAGGATATGGTTGGACTCATTTCTCCTTTCTCTAGGGTTGGTTCCTGGTGTATATCCTCTTCTTTTGAGGTTTCTTATTCCTTTTCATTAGGGGAATTTTGAGGTCTAAAATGGGCCTCCTAAGAAAAATGTACAACAAAAATAAACTTTATAACAACCAATAGGATTCAAGATGATGATGTCAACCATGGGGGATGATTTACTATTTTTTAAATAAAAGGGTAAAAGTATTAAAAAATAATAAAATAATAAAACTACCTTTTCAACTCGTATTTTCAACTTATCTCCCAAACTTTTTACTCAATTTTCGAGTGGGAGTACTCGTTGGATGCAAAATTTAATTCCTCATCCAAGGAGTACCCATGTTGCATACTTTCGATGAACTTTACTACATGAAAAATGAGAAATACATAAAAAAACGTGATTGTAATCACGTTTTTTTATGTATTTCTCATTTTTCGTATAGTAGGACCTATCGAAAGTATGCAACATGGGTACTCCTTGGATGAGAAATTAAATTTCGAATCCAACGAGTACTCCCACTCGAAATTTGAGTAAAAATTTTGGGAGATAAGTTGAAAATATGAGTTGAAAAAGAAGTTTTTTCATTTTTCCCTCTAAAATTTGATGATGTCATCAAATCTTATTTGATTTTTTCCACTATTATTTTATAATTTCCTTAGGAGGGCCATTTTAGACCTCAAAATTCCCCTAATGCTTCCTCCTCTTTACAATCTATGTAAAATATTTCTTTTCAGCACACTTATGACCTTTAGTGTATTTTATATCACAATTGTAGCAAAGTCCTTTTGCTCTTTTTTCTTCCAATTTTTGTGTTGCCAACCTTGTAGGTTGTGGAAGTTTAGGAGTAGAAATACTTCCATCTTTATAGATGTGAGTGGTAGGCTTCCTTATCACCATAATTTTACACTCAATTTTTCTTTCCAACTTGAATGCCTTCTTCAATGAATCAGGTTCCCAAACACGAACCTCATGTTCGATGTTATCCTTTAAAGTCCCTATGAAGACATCAATTCTGTGTTCCTCTGGAATATTATCTACCCTTATATTTAATTTTTGGAAGTCCTCAATGTGCTCTACCAATAAACCCTTTTGTTTGATATTTATCAATTGGCTAAATAAGATGTTGCTCTTTGTATCCTCATAATGTGCTATCATTTCCTCGGAAAATTTGACCAAGTGACAATTTCTTTACCGGAGCACAACCATTGATACCATACAAATGTAATTTGTTCTAAATATAAATTTTCAATGTGTACCTTTTGTGTGTTTTTCACATTATCGAGATCAAAACATTTCTCCATCTATAGTATCCATGTTAAGGTATCCTTGCCATAAAACTTCCTCATATCTATCTTTGGAATATGGTGGGTCTTCAATCCAACATTAGAGTTTATGAAATCACGATTAACATTTATTTTTTTCTCATCGTGAGTTTCCACTACTATCTTTTCGCCATTAGGAATCATTTCTTGTATCAACTTTTTCAAACCTTCCATGTTTTCTTTTAGATCATTCTTCATGTCTTCCATGTTGTATTTCAATTTTTCATCTATCGTAGCTTCCATATCATCCATCTTAGCTTCCATGCCATTCTTGAAACCATCCATCTTAGCTTCCATGCATTTATTCAAAACATCCATATTAGCTTCCATGCCTTTCTTCAAACCATCCATATTAGCTTCCACGCCCTTTTTCAAAATATCCGTATTAGCTTCCATGCCTTTCTTAAAAACTTCCATTTCTTTTTTTGTTGCTCTTTGCCAAAGAGAAATTTGGTGCATTTGCTCTTGTATTTTTGATATATCATGTTGTACTTCTTCATCTTCATGAGTCATAGTAGAGTATTCTCAGGGTTTAATGGGTGTTGAATTCCTTTTAGAGGGCATTTTAGAATCCAATACTGGTATCTATGCTTCTATATTCCCTTGGAATCACTTCACATTTATTTTTCAAACAAGAATTATGCAATTAAAAAAATACACACCTTTTTATTGATTTTGAGGAGCTTGATATTGAAATTGATGTGTCTCTGTAATTTCAGATCCCTGATATCTTATCTTCAATCTTGTAGTAGCCCTCTGAATCTTCTTTCCAATTCCATAGGTCTGACCTAGTTTGGATTCTTCAAGACAAAGTTATGCCCAATCTCCCACAATGACCTAATTATGGACTAGTTCAGTAGAGTGAACTTGTATGGCGTGCCACGTGTCGCTTTTTCCTCCTTCAGATCTAAAATTCGTACATAGGAAACTACAGTCTGTGTAATTTCAACCACTTTTTACAGAATTCTAATCTGAGGCTCAGAGAGAGATTTGTGACCATTTTTCCATGGTCACCTCTTTGAGATGAAATTTGGGAGCCTGAAAAAAATAACTTCCACAGATCATATCTCTGAAAATATTGTTAACCAAGATCTAAAATTTTTACACGGTGTTCCTCAAGATTTTGGCTTCGCATGGTAGAAATTTCAGCTTCGTAACCTTCGTATAAAAAATTTATAGCGAAAATTCCACAATGATCTGTTTGGAGCAGCAAAACCCTAGAATCCAAAGCTTGATACCAAATGCTATGAAACCAGCTCCAAAAATAGCAGAAAGAGAGATAAACGCCTTAAAATTCAGCCACTTTGAGGGGTAAACCTCCTTTAGATTATATAAATGAACATTTTTTGGATGATTCAAATGAAAAAACCTCCTTTCTATATATAGGATTCCATGGGGTCACAATATAATCCTAGACGACCTAACAACAATAATGTAAGGGCATAAAAATAACAACAGTGGGGTTTATGATTTTCTTTCATACATCACCACTGGGAGACTGCGCGCGCTGCTCTGTTCTGAGGCGTTCTGCTTAGGTTTGCAGCCGCCTTCAAGCTTTGCCATCGCCATGAGCGGCCCTGGGGGCGGGGAGTCCTCTCCCACCCCTCCAACAACTTCCGAAGATGCATTTCGTTGCCTATTATCGCAGAAAGGGACGAAAAGACAGATTTCTGAAGTGCCAAAATTCATTAAAAAGCTCGATGAGATACCATAGATTGCTCTTCCTGAGGAAAAATCGATCAAAATCGCCCTTGCTCTAGCTGACAGAGGCTTGGTAGGGCAGTTCATGGGCCGCTGGCCTTCCACAAAAACCACGGACGATTGGATTCAGCGAAACTGGAGACCTCAGCTGAAACACAACGTGATTTGTTATGCTGTGGGAAGAGGCTATTTCATTTTTGAATTTACCTCCAAAGAAGATCGTGACCTGGTGTTCAGAAATGGACCGTATTTTATGGGGAATCAGGGACTGTATCTTAACAAATGGAGCCCTGATTTCGATCCCTCTGTTGACGTCCCTAAGGAGGTGCCGGTCTGGGTTCGTCTCCCAAACCTCCCGATTCACTGTTGGAGCTATCAAGCCTTGCAAGAGATTGGTAATGGGCTGGGTCGCTTCATTGACAAAGCTGACCACAAAGGCCAATATACCTGTGCTAGAATCTGTGTGGAAGTCGATCTGGAAGCCGGGCTGCCAGAAGCGGTCAAATTGACAGTTGGAGAATGGCAGCATTACCAGAAGCTGGACTATGAGCAGTTGCCTTTCAAATGTCGAACCTGTCATGAGCATGGACACTTCCAACGAAATTGCCCAAAAGCTCCAACAGGGAACAAGGTAGAAGAAGAAGGATGGAAAGAAATTAAAAAGGGAAAGGCTGTTCCAAGGTCCTCGGGGCAGAATAACTCCGTGCCATTGGGGAAGCCACAATCCAATACAAAGGCCACTGCTGATGCTAAAGATGGCTCCACCTCAGGACAAAAGGTGGATGTCATGGAGACCCAAGAGGATACAGAAAATAAGTTGAAGCAAGTGAAAGAACCTGAAGTCGAACCAACTGTTTCACTAGTTGATGATGGTCAGAGGGGTAACGAAGGCACCGAATAGCACATCAGTCTTGCCTCCGACTCTGAGGGAGAGACAGAAGAGCGAGATTCCGATTCTGATTCGCATGTCACTCCTACCAAGACGACTCGGGGTCGGAAATCCAAGAAGAAATAAAGAGAGGAAAAAACTTATTTAGATGTCCTTCAAGGTTCCCAAAAAACCCTCAAAGGAATGATGAATACCAGATCTGGGCGCAAGAGTAACAGGGCTCCAAAAGGAGCCACAAGCCCCCAAGTCAGTAAATAATGAAATACGTCTCCTGGAATTGCAGAGGTTTAGGTAGCAGGTTAAAAGAGGAAGCCTTGAAAGACATAGTGAGAATATATTCGCCTGAAATCCTCCTCATCCAGGAGACAAAGCTGGAGGATCATCTTCTCCTCCAAAATAGTAAAGTTTTTTGGCAAAAAGGTCATGGAAGAGCGGTTAGTGCTAGAGGCGCTTCTGGTGGAATAGCAACCTTTTGGAACAGCACCAAATACGACCTTATTCAAGAAAACAGTAGCCCCCATTGGCTTTTCACTCAGCTCCTCCACAAAGACTCGGGTCAACAAGTAAGTATGTTTAATCTTTATGCCCCGGTATTACCAGGCGAGAAAAAAATTTGTTGGAATTCGCTTCAATCCTTTCTTTTAGAGCAAAACCCAGGAAACATTATTTTAGCAGGGGACCTGAATGTTACCCTTGCTGTTGATGAGAAAAAGGGAGGCTCCATTGTCAGGGACCCTGCCAGAGAATGGGTTGAAGATATTATGTTAGACTGGGATCTGGAGGATATTAAACCTTCTTCAGGGAAATTCACCTGGTCCAATAAAAGACTAGGCCCAAATCACATAGCTGCCCGTTTGGACAGATTCCTTGTACATTCTTCTTTTCTGACATGCGGTCTTATGGCCACTTCTAAAATTCTTCCAAACCTTACTTCTGATCATAAGCCCATCCTCCTCGAGCTCTCCATGGATGGTAATTTGGGCCCCATCCCTTTTCGTTTCAGCCCACTGTGGATTAGGCAAGAAGGATTCCAAGAGGTAGTTTCTGAGGCCTGGAACAGGCCTGTCCATGGTTCTCCATTTTATGTGTGGGAAGAGAAAATCAGGGGCCTGAAAAGAAGTCTAAAGGAGTGGGCCAAAAGACTGAAAACCCCTTCTGCCAAAAGGAATGAATCTCTTAATAGACTTGCTGTTCATCAATTAGCTATGGAGCACAGTCCTGTAACACAAAGTCTGCTCCAAAAAGAAGTCGATTTGCAAAAAGAGGTACACAGATCTAGCAGGGAGGAGGAAGAATTTTGGAGACAGAAGTCTAGGAACCTATGGTTACAATCCGGAGATAAAAACACCAGCTTCTTTCATAAACAAGCCGAAGCTCGAAAGCATTTCAAAACAGTTTCTGAGATACACTTCCAAAACACTGTGGTTAAGGATTTTGATGACATAAAGAGAGCTGCTTACTCCTACTTCAAAGATCTCTATTCGGCTCCTGAAGAACCCCCTATTGATCCTCATGACTACCCGATCGACTTAATTCCCAAGTGCATTAAGGAATCGGATAATACCATGTTGACAGCTCCGATCAGTATGGACGAGCTTCAGAAAGTTCTGGAATGCATGGAGCCTGACAAAGCCCCAGGCCCTGATGGGTTCTCTGTCAGGTTCCTTTTGACTTTCTGGTCAACAATAAAAAAATATCTTTTGAGAATGGTCAGAAAATCCCAGAACTGTGCAAAGCTGGGAGGTGGCATTAATTCGGCCTTTCTCGCCTTAATCCCAAAAGAGAAAGGTGCCTCCGATTTCAGCAGATTTAGGCCCATTTCCTTGTGCAATTCCAGTTATAAGCTGGTCTCCAAAATAATTTCCAACAGACTTAAGAATATATTGCCAGCCATCATCCCTGAAAATCAAGGCGGATTCATAAAAGGAAGAAAATTATTGGACAACATTGTGCTGGTGCAAGAAGCAGTTCACTCTAGCTGCCAAAGAAATGAGAAAGGAATGGTGATTAAGCTCGATCTGGCTAACGCATTTGATAGAGTGAGACATGAATTTTTGTTCATTGTAATGAAGAAGTTAGGCTTCTCAACAGCCTTCATAAACTGGGTGAAAGCCTGTATAGCCTCGCCATGGATCGCACCTCTGGTCAATGGTCGTTCTACTGACTTCTTCCAAGCCTCTAGGGGCCTTAGACAAGGCTGTCCTTTGTCTCCGCTCCTCTATGTTGTTCAGGCCTCGGTGCTCAGCTTCCAACTCGATCATAACCAGAAGATTCAAACCCTGCCTGGCCTCAGAACGTCTCGCAAGGTGAAAGACATTAATCACGCCCAGTTCGTCGATGACACCTTGCTTCTTGGAGGAGCCAGCATTATCTCTGCCAGATCCTTCAAGAAGGAGCTGGACATTTACAGGTTTTTCTCGGGCAGCATGATTAACTATCGAAAATGCTCTATCTATGGCTGGAACTGCTCGTCCAAGGAGCTGTCAGATATTGCAAGGCTCTTAGAAATGGATGGAATTCGAAATTGGGAGTCATTCAAATACCTTGGGATCCCAATCTTCAAATCCAAGCCTAAAGTTGCTCACTGGCTACCTCTGCTCGACAAGCTAAAGATCAGAATCCAAGCCTGGGGCGCCTCTTGGCTGAATAATGCAGGGAAAGTCATCCTTATGAAATCAGTCCTCATAAGTATGCCTTTATATCAACATACCATCCTCCTTGCCCCTAAAACTTTTCTCAGCAAGATGGACAGTCTGTTGAGAAGATTTCTGTGGGAAGGTGGGAACAACAACGATAGAAGGCTCCACTTAGTGAATTGGGAGACTCTCAAGAGACCTCATCTGGAAGGAGGCCTCCATCTGCGAAATTTGGCTGCTCAAAACCGTGCTTTGGGTTCCAAGATCCTGTGGAATTTAGTCTCTGGAAACTCTAGCTGGAGTAAAAGAGTCATTTGGAAGAAATACTTCCATGGGCAACGCTTGAGATGCTTGGATAAGCCCCCAAGATCGATAAAAGGATCTCTGATCTTTAATCTGTGCAGTTCAGCTTTAGAGCAATTCAGCCAATATCTCTACTGGATCCCTGGTAATGGGAGAAAAATCAAAATATGGGAAGACTTGATAATGGGGGATCTTCCTTTGAATCAAGTGGAAGGCCTTGAAAATATCAAAGATTGGCTTCAATCCTGCAACTTGAACACCCTGTGGGATATATCTAACTGGAAGGATGATCCAGGTACACTCTGGGATGGATGGAATCTGGGGGAGGTTCCTCATAGGATGCAGGGGGAAGCTTCTTTACTGTTAGATCTGCTTCAAGGCAAATCTCCATCAAAGGCCACTTCTAAGGACAAAAGAGGCTGGGGTTCCCTTTCTGGTTCCTATACTGTTGCTGAAGGTTATAAAAGAATGATGCCTGTTCCTTATGCTCCTCCTGATCCAGCTCAATGGAAATTCATATGGAATTTCCCCTCACTTCCCAAAATTGACTTCTTCTGTTGGACTGTAGCGCACCAAAGCATTCTTACCAGAGATAATTTGCGGAGGCGAGGGATGGAAGGGCCTTCCAGGTGCCCCTTGTGCTTGTCTGACGAAGAAACTGCCAATCATCTGCTGTTGCTCTGCCCCTTTGCTCTAGTAGTCTGGAGGGGAGCCCTGATGCTTGGCCCAGCTAATCTTGACCTTCCAGATAACATTCAAGCACTGTTCCAAAATTGGGCCAGATTATCTCCCTTTTGCTTCACAAAAAACAGTCTTCTTAAAACAAGTTGGATGTGGATCCCTAAACTCATCTGCTGGAAGCTGTGGTTGGAGAGGAATAATAGAATTTTCAGAGGAGAAAGCTGCACTACTACCAGAGTTATTTCTAAAATCAAAGCTTTGCTGGGCGAGGCTTTGGAAGCCAATACATCCTCAAGGAATGAAATGAGTCTGGACCAAGCGGAGGAGCTATGGCTTAAAGAACTGGTTCCAAATCTGAAGGAAAGGTCCATTCCTCCTGCAATTGTCCATGCCAACTGGGAGATTAGATTGGAGGAACTGGAGTTTATCAAATGGAGATCGGCCTTGGATGAACACTGTTTATTCTTCGATGGGGCCTCTAAGGGTAACCCTGGGGTTGCTGGCAGCGGTGGAGTTATTCTGCGTCCTGGAGGCTCTTCTGAATTGAGATTCCACTGGGGTCTGGGTATCGAATCCAATAACAGAGCGGAAGCTCTTGCATTGTGGCAGGGTCTGAATCTGGCGATTAATAGAAATATCCTCTCTCTCTCTGTATTTGGAGACTCCAGAATTATCATCCAGGCGTTGACCTCACATAAGGCCCCCCATCAAGTTCACTTAGCCTCAATAATCAAAAAAATCCGGCTCTTATTGCCCAAGTTCAGTAAAATCTCCTTCTTTCATATACTAAGAAATCTCAACTCCCAAGCTGATCTGGAGGCCAACCTGGGCTCCCTCTGTAATCGGAGATCGCTGGTGGTCAACTCGACTGAATCTTCCTGTTCCATTCCTTAATGCTTCTGCTGTTCGGACCTCCTATCCTAATTGACCCTATGACTATCTCTCTACTTCTCAGTACCCTTCTCTTGGGAACCTCATCTCTCTGGTTTATCAACCAATTTAAACCCGTGGTCTCAGGCCTGTTCTTATCCCCTGTTAGCCCTCCTTTCAAGAGCCTCTATTTCCTGTTGGATCCCTCTGTTTCTAGAGTTCATATAGGTTCTTCAATTTTCCATCCCAGATCCAGTTTTGATGGTTTCTCTGATCTCAAATCTGAAGCTCATTTTCACCAGTTTCAAAGCTTCTCAACTCCGACAGGCGACGATGTCAACTCATACATCAGGGCGCTGCAAAATATGGACCCTGCGCTGGAGCATTTCCTTCACAGCAGCAACATATACAAAGCAGTAACGAATAATCACTACTCTCATCCAAACATTTGCATCGCTGTCTTAATACTCTGCACGAAGGAGACCGTCATTATCATGAAGTATCCTGGCCCTGGTGCGATGCATCGGCCGATGCCCTTCTGCATCAGATTTGAGGAACATGCTCTGTTCAAAGAAGGCGAAGTGAACAACGCTATGAAACTGAACAAATGTCTGCCTGGTAATATCAATCTTATCCCTCAAGAGAGGCGAACCATGCCTGGTGATCTGTCCTCCGGTTTCTTTGACAGCAATCCCAACCAGCTATTCACGGAAAACTATCTCTGTCAGAGCTGGAATGTAAGAGCTTGTGGCAACTTTGCCGCCTAAATAAAAATATCCGTTATTGTCAAAAAAAAAACAACAGTGGGGTTTATGGGGCATAATAATAACAATATAGGGGCTACAAGGGTACAACAATAATAATAATGGGGCTACACTACCAAAAATAAGGGGCTATACTAGTAATATAGGGACCTAACAAAGATCCTCATTGGATAAAGGCCATCGAAGAAGAAATGTATCAAATCGAAAATAATGAGACTTGGGAGCTAGTACCTCATCCAGAAGATAAAAATATAATTGGAACTAGATGGGTATTCAAATAATGAGGATGGAAAAATTATCAAATATAAAGCTAGGCTTGTTTGCAAAGGCTACTCGCAAATTGAAGGAATTCAATTCGAAGAAACCTTCGCATCGGTAACACAATTGGAAGCCATAAGAATGTTTTTGGCATTTACTTGCTCTAAAGGATTCAAGGTTTATCAAATGGATGTAAAATCAACATTTCTGAATGGAGACCTAAAGGAAGAAGTCTACATGGATTAATCAGAAGGATTTGATTTATATGAAGGGAAAGACTTTGTATGCAAGCTAAAAAAGGCCTTGTATGGGTTGAAACAAGCCCCTAGAGCTTGGTATGCAAAGTTGGATCACTATTTGCAACAAGAAGGTTTCAAAAAAGGAGTGGAAGGAAGCAATCTCTACATGAAGATAGAAAAGGATAAATTATTGATCACTCTTGTATACGTTGATAATATAATATTTGCTAGCAATGATGATGGGATGTGTCATAACGTTTCTCTAAATATGTCAAAAAGGTTCAAAATTTCAATGATTGGTGAGTTATATTACTTTCTTGGGCTGCAAATATCTCAAACAACTCTAGGAATGTTTATATCTCAAGAAAAATTTCTTAAATACGTGCTCAAAAGATTTGGGAAGGAAGACTGTGAACCCATGATCACATCAATGACCACAGATTCTAAATTAAGTAAATATGATGATTCTCCTCTCATATATTCAACTCTTTATAGGTCAATAATTGGAGCTCTCCTGTACTTGACTGCTACAAGGCCAGATATTATGCAAGCGGTGGGAATGGTAGCAAGGTTTCAGTCAAGTCCTAAACAATCTCATCTAGTTGTTGTGAAGAGAATACTTAGATATTTGAAAGGAACTGCTAAGTTTAGTCTTTGGTATCCTAAGAGTTCAACTTTTACTATAACAACTTACTCTGATGTTGATTGGGCTAGAAGCGTCGATGATAAAAAAAGTACTAGTGGAAATGCATTCTTTATGGTAGATTGGCTTCTACCTTGGCTTAGCAAAAATCAATCATCTATATCTCTTTCTACAGCTGAAGCCGAATATATAGTTGTTGCCGATTGTTGTACACAAAAATATGGATGAAGGAAGCTTTGAAGGATGTCAACATAGAAACTAGCAAACCAATCACTATTTTTTGTGACAACACTAGCGCCATCAACCTTTCAAAGAATTCAATGATGCACTCAAAGACCAAACATATTCCTATCAAATACCATTTTCTCTGTGAACAAGTTGCTGAACATAATATCAAGTTGGAATATGTTAATACAAAGGATAAAATTACAGATATATTTATAGAACCCCTTCTGCGAGAAGCATTTGAATATCTTCGCCAAAATATGGGGGCCATTGCTCTCACATCACATTAAAATAGCATATGAACAAGAGAATAAGAAACATGACAGGGGGAGCAGTTTGATAGAGGAAGTACGTGGGCACCACATTTTTCATTGATGTCAAAGGGGGATATTGTTGGTCAATAATTGTCATTGATGAAATATATACTTGATGAGCTCTCTGAATGAAGGCTACACTATCACCATAATAGTTTCATGATGACCTCTATGATGAACCCCTACCATCCTAATCATCTTCTGCATTAAACATTTCAAGGACAGTTAAAAAAAATATATATATATATATCATCTTCTTAGAGACATCCTTTCACAATGGTCCTTATACCATTTGAAAGAGGATTGATTCTTCTTTCCAACAAATATTCACACACCCAAAAACTCTCGTTGGTTAGTGAGAACTTGATTTTTTAAGTTAAATAATATATATTTATTCATCTAACCAACCTACACCTTGTATCTTATGTCGACCTACTTCCATAGGTCACGTCCCTTCACTTCAAAGTAATATATATATATATATATAGAGGAGCTCGGATATTCAATTCAACTCGGCTCAACTCGGTCGTTAGTATCACAAAAAAATATCTACAGTTCACAACTTGTGAACTTAGAAAAAAAGGAGCATAAACCACAAGAAAAAGAGCTATATTACAATCAATTTGGGCATAAATACAATCACTATGAGAATGTGAAACCTGGATGACTGATATGCGAACCTTTGTCTCTGTATTGGAACAACCCTACTAAGTTGCAGGCATGTGTCTCTGTATTGGAAAAACCCTACTGAGCTGCGGACCTATGTCTCTGTATTGGAACAACCCTACTAAGCTACAGATCCTTGTCTCTGTATTAGAAAAACCCTACTGAGCTGCGAACATGTGTCTCTGTTTTGGAACAACCCTAGTAAGTTGCGGATCCTTGTCTCTGTATTGGAACAACACTACTAAAACTGTGGACTTATAACCTCAGCCTCTATATTGGTGTAGCCCTACTAAACTTTAGACCTGTGATTATAATGTTGGAACCTCAGTCTCTGTGTTCATCAATTGGTACATTCTTACTATAATAAAATTCAGACTGTGGTGGATCTGTAATATTTCAGACTTGTGACTAAGATAATAGTAAGGCTATTTTTTTGTCTTAACTCAGTGATCATGTAGCATTTCAGTACCTCATACTATGTCTGTGAGAATTTTATTAAGACTTTGGCTTGTACCTAGTTTACACTTCCAGATTCAAATTATAATTACAACCTATCAACAATGAAGTCTAGTGGTGGAGATATTTAAATTCAATCTCAAGTGAATTCAAGGACAAGTCAAGAACAAGAAGATAAGTACAAATTCTAGTGAATAAAAGCACAAGTTGTTTTTGGAGTTGATTGAACATCTCAAAAGTTGAACAATGAATAATTTTTTGAAGACACTCAAATAAGTACATCACAAATTTTCTATCAAAAGAAGAATGAAGGATTGGTGTCCTAGGGGTTTGTGCCTCTAATCATAAGTTGGAGCCTTGAAAAGGATAGGGTTGTAGCCCTAGAGGTTGGAGCATCACTAAAGTCAAAGTTGGTGCATGGAAATAGGTTGGAGTTTGGAAGGTTGAAGGGTTGGTGCCCTTAAACATAATTGCACTCATTCATTTGTAAAAGGATAATTATCCTTCTTTATATAATTAAATTATTCATTTCTCTGATTTTTTTATAGAATCTAACTGGTTATAGTAACAATTGAAAATAAATTTGATTCACCCCCCTCTCATTATTTCCAACATCCATATTTACATAGTCAATATGAAGACCAAACTTAGTTACACTTTTCAACACATTTCACAAATCCTTTATGTATGTTCTATCTCCTATCCCTCTTGGTTATTTTTTCTCAGCTATGGAACAAATTCACTCAAAAGAAATGAACCCCTTTTCCTCCTAGTGGCCTTGTTATGTAGGAATTTACAGGGTAAGTTCCTTAGATCAAACACCAAAGGTCACCACTCACAAACATATCATAGTTCAGTACACCAGTATTTGACGTGGTTAAAACCCTCAAAGAGGGAAACAATCCATGGCCTAAGCCAATGCGACCACTTCAGGAAATTTATTAATATAAAGAAATAAAATTTACATAAGCTTCTCTCATAAGCGGTTACCAGACAAATGAACCTACATGCTCTTTAAATAGATATCATGGACCAATCGGGTGTTAAGCCACAGATCAAGGGTCAGTAATACTGAGGATAGAGTGAACTGTTGGATCACTACATATCATGACTGTCAGATTATAAGTTACAAATGTACATAGTAAATAAGCACACTTTACCTAACTCTACGCTAGACCAAGTTATACTTAACTATTTCTTATGTGTCGGAATATCCTGACGTGGAACAACCCCGTGGATTTATCCAAAACGACTCTAGCATTGTTTTTCGCCTTAGGAATTCTCTTTATGGTCTCAACGAAGACCCCGGGCTCAGTATGCCAAAATGGATAGCTTTCTCTTAGACAATGGATTTTCTATATGTCATTCCGACAACGCTTTCTACACCAAGAAAGTGGGTAAGCCCTTAATCATCCTTGTTCTTTATGTTGATGATCTTAACCTTACTGGTAGTGACCCCAACCATATAAACCATGTGAAGTCTAGCCTCAAAAAGAAGTTTGAAATGACATACTTAGGACACTTGAATTATTTCCTTGGTCTTCATGTCTTGCAATACAAAGAAATATTACCCTTTCTCAGTTCAAGTATGCCTGTGATCTTCTACGCCACTTTCACATGGAAGACTGTAAGCCAAACCATTCTCCCTTTTAGTCTAGATTCAAGCTTTCAGTCACTTGCATTTCCCCTGAAGATGATGCTACCTTATACCATCAACTTGTTGGTAAAATTTTGTATCTAACCCATACCCATCCTCACATTTCCTTTGTCGTTGGTCTTGTTGCTCGGTTTATTCACAACCTCATGAAAGTCACTGGAAAGCAGCTAAAAGAATACTTTGATATATTCGAGGTACAATTCAGTTTGACATTCATTACAGTGCAGGAGCATCTCCATTTTTTATTGGTTTCACTGATTCTAATTGGGCTGGTGACCATAATGACTGAAATTCTACTGTAGGCTATGTATTCACTCTTGGGTTAGGACCCATTACATGGTCTTGTAAGAAACAAAGTGCCATATCTCTTTCTTCAGCAGAAGCAGAGTATCATGGTGTAGTTGAAGCCAACAAGGAATCTCTGTGGATTCATCAGATCCTGTACAAATTTGGTATTCATCAGTAGCATCCAACTACACGTTGGTGTGATAATTAAAGTGCCATTCAACTATGCAAAGGGCTAGTTCAGCATCAGCGAATGAAACACATTGGGTTACACGTACACTTCATCAGAAAACTCATTCATGATCGTGTTATTGAAGTGCAATATTGTTCAACCAATGATCAAGTTGTTGATATATTTACAAAGGCTATCACAAAAGCAAATTTTACCAAACTTCGATCTATGCTTGGAGTTCAGGAAAGTTATCATTAAGGGGGGATAGGCTCTAATGCCTCCTTCCTTATCATATTGTGTCACCTTTGTAAATCCTTTAATCCTATCCCAAGTTATTTTTAAGGGGGGATGTTAGGATATTCCGACACATAGGAAATAGTCTCCTATTGTGTCACCTTTGTAAATCCTTCAATCCTATTCCAAGTTTTTCTTAAGGGGGGATGTTAGGATATTCCAACACATAGGAAAAAATTAAGTAGAACTTGGTCTAGCGTAGATTTAGGTAAAGTGTTTTTCTTTACTATGTACATTTGTAACTTATAATCTAAATCACGATACGTAGTGATTCAACGGTTTACTCTCTCCTCGATATTACCAACACTTGATCTATGGCTTAACACTCGATTGGTACTTGATCTCTATTTAAAGAGCATGGAGGGTCATTTGTCTGGTAACCATTTATGAGAGAATCATGTGCAATTTTTTTTTCTTTATATTAATAAATTTCTTGAAGTGGCCGCGTTGGCTTAGGCCATGGACTGTTTCCCTCTTTGAGGGTTTTAAAAATGTCAAATATTTCTTTACTGATCTATGATATGTTTGTGAGTGATGACCTTTGGTGTTTGATCTAAGGAAGTTACCATGTAAATTCCTACAAGTTATAACACAACCTGATAATCTACTAATGGTTAGAATTGACTACCTCAACTCTTAACTAGAGTTACACTATACACTTTTCTAGAGTCTTCTACATCATAATCACGTGGCTAGTCCCTTTTTCATGAATAATGGGGGTTGACGTGGCATCCTCTCGAATCATAATGGTGAAAACAAGAAGGTCAAATTTTGAGTGGCATAACTTTTGCATATGAACTCTGATTGACGTGATTCTTGCACTTTTGGAAAGGTCTATGTGCGTAGAATAAGAAAAAATGGTGTCACACTAAAGCAACAAAGTTTTACCCCTAAAACATGTTGTTTGATCCCTAAAAAAGCTCTTGGAATATTTTAGATCTCAATTTTCCAAACTATGTTCCGCCAATAAAAATGGCCCTAAGAGTTTATTCCTCCACTTTTTCTACTCTAAAAGCATCTAGATGGATGACAAACAATATAATGATCCAATCCGGATCACACCTCCCCATTTTGGGAGGCTTTTGGTCCCCAAAATATTCTACTAAATGAGCTGAGGAAATGTTTCCTTGACCTTCTCTCTAGTATACCATTTAATTTTTCTTGGAAGTTGGATTTTCAACCCAATTTTCTGAAGGTCATGCTACCCCTTTCTTTTAGTTCAAAACCTCTTATACAAAATTGTATCTTTTTTCAAATTTTCTTGAGAATCTGGTTCCAAATATTCCACAGAAGGTAGGATATGTTCCTTTTCATGATCTAGCAATGAAGGCTCATAGAGTTTCAAATTATCTACATTCACAACTAAGTAATGGTGCTTGTAGAATAAAATGATATTGTTCAAGGTTGAATCAGTGGATGATGCTTGTGTATAGGCAAAATACATGGAGAACATGGGCCTGAAGAAAGGGAAACCAAGTGGATCGAAGCAAAAGGAGCTATAAGACGCTTCTAAGGAGGGGAAGAAGAATCAAAAGGGGGGGAAATATAAAAGGACAACAACCACAACACACTAGTGCAAAGATCCCTTCAACCACTGCAAAATTGATGGCCGTATAGAGGAGAAATTTTGGAAGTTGCATCCATAGCTTAACTCGAAGAACAAAAAGAAGAAACTCATGGCCACTTTAAAGAAACCAAGTTGAAAGCAGCTTGGATTTCGATGAGAATATTGACTATAAATCATTTCAAAATTAGGTGAATATGAATAGCTTTAAACAACAAGATGAGAAAGAAATGACCAATCTCTTCCATACAAAAATAAAAGTCAAGAAGACAAATATTGATGCTTAGTTTGAATCAGGATCACAGGAAAATATCATTGCAGTAGAGTTGGTCAAGAAGTTGGGGTTGGAAGTTCATTCTCATTCAAGCCCATATCCATTGGAATGGGTAAATAAGGATGCGGAGTTGAAGTTAACAAAACAATGCAAAATTAAATTTGCTATTAGTGTTGATTTTATTGATGAAGTAGAACTAAATGTGGTTCCCATTGATGTATGTGGAGTCATGTTTGGGAGTCCCTAAATGTGCATATGAGATGAAATATTCATGTGGATAGATAACTAATATCGACACATTAAGGATGGAAAATTGTTCGCCATCAATTCGCACAAGGGAAAATCAAAACTTTCGTGGGTAAGTGTGAACCAAGCCAAGGATTTGATGATTTCCAACAAGAATTATGTTTTATTATTTTTAAGAGAAAATCAGTTTGTATAAGAGTCTGTGAGAGGCAAGGAATCCCTAGAGGGGTGTACTAATAAATATAAAAAACAATTGGAAGAGTTTCTATAGGAATACAAAGATGTTTTCTCGGAGCCTAAAGGGTTACCACCTAAGAGGGAAGTGGAGCACAAGATCCATATATTGTTAGACTCCTCATTATCAAACATTGGGTTGTATAGGAAGTCTATTATTGACACAAGTGAGGTGAAGAAATAGTTGCAACAACTACTGGAATAGGGTGTCATATGATTGAGTGCATCACTATGTAGGTCACCCATAATCATTTTACCAAAGAAGGATGGCACTTGGCATATGTGTATTGATTACAGGGTGTTGAAAAAAATCATGCTTAAGAACATGTACCTCCTACCCAAGATAGATGATATGTTGGATCAATTGTAGTAGGTGAAATACTTCACTAAGATAGACATAAATTCTGGATATCACTAGGTTCGATTCAAAGAAGAAGATACCTGGAAGACCTCCTTCAAAACTAGGAAAGATTTGTATGAGTGGTTAGTCATGTCATTTGAAATATGAAATACACCAGATATTTTTATGATATTAATGAATGATGTAATGCACCCTTTTATAGATTCATTTGTTATTATTTATTTGGATGATATACTGGTATACAGTTCTACCTTGGAGGAGTACACCCCACATTTGATGCAGGAGTTGTAGACATTAAAGGAGCACCACTTGCTAGCAAATCTCAAGAATTATGAGTTTTCGTAGCATTCTTTGGTGCATCTAGAATGTTGTGGCTCATTTGAAATTCCGTTTATTATATTATTCAAAATACAAAAAAAAGCATATATGTTAGAAAAGGTAAAAAAATTTCTATGTCGAAAAATAATTTTGATTTATTTGTTGGTGTATTAACATTATGTGCGGAGATGTGAAGGCGGGTTGAGTCGGGCTTATTCGCAAGCTCAGGAGAGACTAGCACTACATAATACCAAATAAGCTTAGGAGGGTTACACTGTGGAGAACAACAAGTTAGTAATCAAGATCGTTTATTCGTTAAAGGAACATATGTGACCCTATTGAATGAAATTGTGTTCGTTATCGAAGAAACCGTATATATTTCCTGATAGTAGAGAACTGATGTTTTCCTTAAAAACTTAAGAGTTTTGGAAGAAGCATAAAGGGGGGAGATAGATGGTGAGGATCAAGTCACGGAAATGATAGAGAGTTATGGATGGACCAGATCACATAAGATGGTTGGTGCATATCACACATTAGCGATTCTTGTGTGTATTGCTAAGTCTTCGCATGGAAAGTGATTTAAGTTGCGATGTTATAAATATGGGAGGTGGTGATGCAATGCGAATTATATCACACATCGCATGGGATAAGGTTTAGCGGCGATCGCAGAAATTGGAAATTAGTAAATTTGTGGAGTGCGACAAAGAGCTCAGATGTGGTATAGTTTCAAAGGTGAATTCCGAAGGATTTCAAATCCGAATGTAAAGTGTTTCCTGTGTTAAATCGCATCAGAGGAGGATAAGGAAGATTATAAAGTAAAATCGGTGAAAGGTCAAAATGCGATAGAAAGTGAACGCGATGCATTCTTCAGAGGTGAATAGAATATATTTCAAGTCCAAGTCCTGTGGCAATTGGAGGAATTGAAAATTGGCAAAGTTGTGAAGTGCTGATGAGGTAAAAGTTATAAAAGCTGATCTACGATGAGGCCTAAATTTGTGATATTATGAGGCGATGTGATCACATATCACACGGTGTAAGCTCAGGAGGAAAGTCGCTAATAAATATGTTGTGAACGCTGAAGGCCAAAATACAGAGAAAAGGCGGATGCGATACCATTCAAAGGTTAAGTAGAACTTATTTAAAGTCCAATATTATGTGCAATTGCGTTGGTTTTACGGAGAAATGTGAACGCGGGTATTGGAATCGGGTATGTGACCCGACGCGGAGCAAAGGGAAAGAAAAGACGAAGCGCAACAGCCAATCGAGCAGAAAAGACAAATGTTGAAATCTAGAAGAAGTATAGAGCAGGGATGAAGGATTCACTAGGTGACACATTAGCACCTCAAAAGGACACATCAACAAATATAGAAAACACAGAGACAACCAATCAAATCTAGATCCAGTAAATAGATTGATATTTCTAATTTAATTTCTATTTCTTGTTAAAAGATCGATATTGTAATGAAGTCTTTAATTGCAACGTAATAGGTAGTTTACACAGTTTTAGGAAGTTTGAGTAGTTACAAGAAGTTCCAGCAGTTACAAACTATTTTTGTATGTATTTAAACCAATGAGTAAGAAAGAAGAGGGTTCCGAGTTTTGGACCTCTGGATGACTAAAAATTCTGTACTTAATTTTTTGAGAAATTAATGGAAGAAGATCAAGTTTCCTGCATCTATTGATGTTGATTTGTCTTTCCAGTTTCATTATGCATTTATTCTTCTTTGAATGAAGTGAAGTAAAGTAGTTTCCGGTATCCTTATTACACCTGTAAGTACAAGTTAAATAGCCTTAATATGCGCTCCTTCACTCCAACTATTCTTTCTACACAAAGTTCTTCAGACGTTTAAAGTGATAGATTCTGTTTTTCAGCATTTCATTTTGAGTTTCCCTTCCAGTTCTTCTTTTCACTCAGATATCAGTAGTTAATGGAATTGTGGAGTCTTTCATTATATCGAATTATTGAGGGTATTAAAGAATTAATTTCCAAAGGTATTAAACAAAGACCATATGATATTATAAGTTTTATGACATATATTTCTAAAATTTCTTAAGCATTGATTCCTTACCACGGCCAATGGATTGTCTCTTAAGATATACAAATTTTTGGCGCCATTTCCAAGGACGAAGAAGAAAAGTTCATTTTCCCTGGGTTTTCATACTATTTCCTCTATTTTTTCAGTGAGGAGGAAATATTCGGTTGTGTCTGTTGTTTTTATAATCCTGGCTTTCAAAAGGCCTCACATGAGGTCAGATACCTCACAACAGAAAGTTCCTACTTTGTCAAATCCAGAAATATTGGTTTCTAAAAGGCTCAAAAACCAAAGCCCCTTCAATGCCCGATCCTACATTTTCTGGTCCTAGCATAAGTTCTCATAACCCTTTGTTTGAAGATATCTCCAAGGAACTCCCTTTCTTGGAACAAGATTTTGCTTTCACACCCATTCCTTTTCAAGAACCTAAGTTGGAAGAACATTCCTTTGAGTCTGTTTCTTTTACCTTTACACAAGCTCAACAAACTATAGTTGTTGGTTACTTTGTTGATGTTCATCAACCCACTCCCATATTAGTTTTTTCACCACCTTCATTCACTTTCACATCAAGTTCATCAACCTCGCTCACCCAGGGAGCATTTAATCAAGGTGTAAATATGGCTGCACCAACTTTCTTGATGAATAGATATGCACCAATTAATCTTCCACAACCAATGAATTCCATGCCTCAAGAATATCTTAAATTACTTCTTCATTTCACTAGAGAAGATGAAGTAACTGTAGAACAACATTAACCCTTGTTTTGCAATTCTGCTGAAAATTTGAATGTAGAACATCTTGATGTTGTAATGAGACTTTTTGTGTAGTCTCTAAATGGAGAGGCTAGAAAATGGTTCAAAGCTTTACCAAATGGTTCAATTAATAACTGGGAAGAGTTAGAAACTCAATTCACTAAGAGATGGGGAGAGAAGAGAGATCATGGTTATTCATTAACAGAATTTAATGCAATTAAAAGAAAGCCTAATGAGAACATTTCTAGGTTTGTTAAAAGATTAAACAAAGTGTACAATAGTTTACCTGTAGAGATGAAGCCCCCTCCTATTGGAGCAAAGGTAGTTTTTTTTGGGGCTTTTGAAGCTGATTTTAGTTTTACACTTAGAGAGAGGAGATCCCCTACTCTTGAGCAAATACAAACAGATGCTTTAGATATTGAAACTAATATGACTGCAACTGGAAAAATAAAAGAAAAGAAGTCAGTTCAAGAGAAGGGAAAAGAAAAAGAAGAATCACCACAAGTTCAAAGAATTGAAGATATGACAAAGGTGATAAAATTTTTGTCAAATAAGTTGGTTAAGATAGAGTTCGAAAGTAAGAAATCCCCAGAGACCAGTACAACAAAACAGAGGAGGATTTAATCCTCAATTCAGAAAAAAACCCATGCAAATTTTGCAGAGGGAAAGAAAAGACCAAGATCAAGTCTAAGCACCATTTTATATAGAAGCAGCACCTCGAGAGTCAGCAGAAGATGAACAAAAATAAGATGAAGATCAAATATCTTCTGTGTATATAAGAGTTGATGATGAAGAAGAAAATTATGAAGAACAATATGCAGAGGTTGAAATGTCTTTTTATGAAGATGAGATGAATGAATACTGTAAACAATTCACTGATTTTATGCAAGTTGAGTTGCATAAAAATTATAACTTGAGATCAAGAAAGAGATCCAGGACGCAGGATAACGAGGGTGAAAAAAAAAGATTCTGCCCCTTATCCAATGGCGACTCCACCACAGAAGGACCCTATAAGACAAAAGTATAAAGGAAAGCAAGTTGTTGTTAGTCATCAGTAATTTTTTCTTTTTATGGATGAATAAATTCTTATCCTAGATTTCTAGAAACAAAATTCATGAATATTGTGAGTTCTAGAAATCTCACTGCCTTCATTATCCTTAAGATCAAATTTTCACTATTTTACTACTCTATCAGGTCATGGCTAGCCTATCTCCCCCAGGAGACCCATCATGGGCTCATGCCACTCATTTTCACTATATTTCCCACCCTTGACTTTAGCACTCTGTTTTGGCTTGCCTAATTCCTCCACTTGTCACCTAGGATCACCAACAAACCTACTCACTCTTGCATTTTCTGGATACATCAAGCATTGGTGATTTCAAGCTACCTTTCTAGGCTCTTTAGATAAATCAAAATCAATATTTTTGGGTCTGCAAATGCATAAAGTCTGACAAGAACTTTGATTTACACCTAAAAACCCTAAGTCAAGTTTTCAGCCAAAGGCCAAGTCCAAAAGCCTCCCACTAGGTCAGCTAGGGTTTCACAGGTCATAGGATTGTTTTGGTGTTCTAAATATTTGTTTTTCTTGTGCCAAGAGGCTACAATAAAATAGGAAGAAGGACAACACATGATTGTCCAAATGGATTAGAAAATCCTTCAAGAAAGGCCTCCTTGATCATAGCACAACTTCTGCAAAAGACAACTACCCATCATAAACATTTCTGTAGGAATGATTGAGATGGCTATCAACAGAAAAAGAGGTAAGGTAAGAGGCCAGCTCATCACTAAGGACAACCACAACAAAGGAAAGTTAGTGGGCTTATGTTCAATGAAAATAAGGTTTGGGGACTGTTTGGCTAAACAGTGCTGCCAAGCAAGAAACCAATGAAAAAGCCACAAGGATAGAAGGCACAACAACATAACCAAGCAAAAATTGAAGATTTTAGAAATTATAGATGAAAAAGGGAAAAATGTGAGGTGAACTAAAAAAAAATGAATGAACTTGAAAGGGCTATAGAGAATTTAGAAGACAACACTAATTAATTTTCTCTAACAACCCTAAAACCTAAAGTTTGGGAAGGTAGGAAAAACAGTGGAAATGAGGATGATGGGCCTCCATCATGACAACAAGAGGTTTTCAGAAAGCCTTTGAAGGTGGCTTTTAGGGTTTTTCAAAGCAACAGTGCTTTACTGAACCAAAGGAGAAGAAATACAAAGGGTATCAGTATTGGAGAAAATCAAACCTTCAGTTACTATCACTTGCCCTCAAAATGGTCAAAATAAGGAAATCATCAGGTTAAGTGTCAAAGTGGAAATCAAGATGAGCATGAGCTTGCTGTTGAGTAACTGAAATTATCAAAATCCAAAGATGATATAGGAGACCAAAAAACTGTGTCATGGCACCTGAATAAAATCAGAAGTGGCCAAGAAGAGACATAACAAGCTTAATTTGTAGTCTTTGTCAAAATAGGTACATCACTGTCAAATATTAGTAAAAGGTAAGAAAAACATGTTTCTGGTATCTTACACTCAGGAATGCCAAAAGGGGTAAGAACAACGGTTTCAGTTTAATCAATGCAAGAAGAGATAGTTTAGATAGTGTCCAGACCTTCAAAGATTAAAAATGGACCTCTTCATCCTTTCAGCACACCATCACCAAAGAAAAATTACTTGGGAAAATTGTAAATCACCTACAAAAAAGGCTAAAAAGATATCAGTGAAAATTGTAAAATAACAAAAGGAAAACATAGCGAAGGGGTTTTATAAGTTTGATTAATTTCTTAAAGGGTATAAAAGGCCCTCTCAATATTTTTCCATATCATTTTTCCATTACAAGAGAAGAGAAGGTTTTCAGAGGAAAAAACAGAGTTTTCGGTTGATTTCTGGACAAGGGTTATTGGCATTACGCGAATAAGTGGTGTTGCGCTTACCAGGTCTGGCACTGCGTTAATCCGGTTTTTTTCGTTCAAATTTACTCTGTGCTATGCTAATCTGGGGTGGCACTACACTAATTCATGGCGCTACGTAAAGACCCGACTGACACGCCCAGGACCCGACTGGCAGGCCTGCATGCACCCAACACTACGCTAACCCACGGGCACGACTGCCAACGTTGCGCTAACAGGCCGAATCAACTGCTCGGGCACGATGCTGCACTAATGTAGAAAGCCCCTCAAATTGAAATTTTTTTTTCAAGGGGTTAAGGGGACCCTCCAAAATTGCCTCCAAAGGCCTACACAAGAGCTAAACCTGGTAGGTGCCTTTTTCCTCCTCCTCTCAAATATTTTTCATCTTGATAGCTATGAGTAAATAAACCCTAGGTGTGCAAACCCTAGGTCTCAAATTCATTTTACACCTTTTTTTTTGGCCTCCTTGAACAAGTCAAGTGTCATTTGAGGGAGGGTAAGATAGTGTGTCACAATTCATGATTCAAGGTGAACCCTCTTAAGCTCCAAAGCAACTCAGTCCTAAACCCTAGCCTCCATATCACTCATTCACAAGAAGTTGACTTCACCACCATCTTCATCTTTCTCCTCCAAACTATAGTTTGTCAGAAAACATCTCCTATCACCATGTCAAGAGTTGAAGAAAGTAGCAGCAGTGACAGGGGCCAAGGGCCTATGAGACGAAATCATAAGGGAGGGAAAGTAAACAGAGTTGAACCCCTAAGCACAGTGGCTATTACCTCATCTCCCATGATCCTCTCATGTTTATAGAATATGGTATGTTTTCAATTTTGTGAGAAGGTCAAACTAGTACAACACCACCAAGAGCTTTCGAGGTTGTTTATCTTCAACTTCCACAACAAACAAGTGAATCTGGAAGGGGTGGATTTTGAAATATCAGCAGATACCATCTCTGATGCTATAGGTATCCCTGCTATTGGTGAAAAATGGTTTAAAAAGGCCCAATTTGGACAAGGATTATTATGATCCATTTATCAAGACTAGGTATAGACAAGGATCCAATTTTGTTTTTCCCTTCTCACACCTCAAACAGAGATTTGAACCCTTGATGATGGTTATCATGAAGTACTTCACCTGTGAGGGGAGGTACTCCAAGATTTATCCCTACCATCTTAGACTCCTCATGCATTTCACAAAGGTTAGGATGCTCAACTTTCCCTACTACCTCTATAGAAGTATGGACAAAATGTCTTCTGTGGTTCGGAGAAGGAGTCCTACCCAAAAAATGCAAAGAGTTTTTCACCATTCCTTGATCAAGATGGTGGTATTACATCAGTTGGAACAACATGGTATACCTTGGGATGTGTTCATATCCCATGCAGTCTTCACAAGCCCACAACCTCCTCATCAACCAAATTTACCCTCCTCATATGCACAAGTTCCCTCACCTCAAGGAAACCTCCCTTCTTCCCCTTCTATTGATGCATCAAATGAAGAGGATGACAGTGGCAATGATGAGAAAAGTAATGATAGTGAGGGTAATGATGATGAACACAATGAGGAGGATGATGATGATGGGATAAATCAAGAAGATGAACAGAATTCTGACAATGAGACAGAGACAGAAATTGATGAGGAAGAAGAAGAAGGAAATGATGATGAAGAAGAGGGCAGTGAACATGGCAGTGATGAAGATAAAAACAATGAAAATATGGAAGAAGATAATGAGGAAGATGAAGAGCTGGAAATTCAAAATGAAATGAGCATTGATGGAGGGGATATCAGCCATGAAACAAAGGATACAGAGGCAGAGAATAAAAAGGAAAATAATGAGGTAGAAACAGAGAATCAAGAAGAGGAAAATGAGGAAGATGAAGAGCTGGACAACACAGAAATTGAGGGCAGCAGTGAGACAGATCACAATGAGGAGAAGGTAAAATATAGTGACTAAGAAGATGATGACATGGTAGAAAACAAAGATGAAAGCAATCCTAGTCATGGTGATAGTGAAAAAGGGGAAGAGGTTGAAAATAAAATTGAAGATCACAACCACGGTAAGGACACCACAAGGACCACCATCACACCTATTTCATTCAATTACCAAAGAGGGCCAAGGAAAGTATTTGCTGCCTCCGAAAGGCAAGGGACCTTGCCATCTACATCAACTCAAAGGCTTGACAAGGGAAAAGAATATATGAAAAAGGATAAGAAAGGTAAGGGAGGCAGCCAAACTAAACAAGAACCCCAATTCATTGACCTTGACAGTGATATTGAAGATAAGGAGATGGCCACTAGACTACTTCTCCAAAGCAAAGATGCACAAATTAGGGAATGGGAGAGAGATCTTGAAGTGGCACAACGTATAATTCAGTATTACAAGAATGAACACAAGCACTTTAAGAAGATAAAAAGGGGCCTTGCTCTTCAGAAAAAGATGACCAAGCATTATGCCTGAAGGAATCAAGCTGCAAGGGCAAAACTCAAAGAGGCCCTCATTGAAATCCAAACCATAAAAGAGGACAAATGTCATCAAAAACTTGGAATTTTGGCATCATCTTCTCAACAGGTCTCCCAAACCCCTTGAAGGAGACCTCCACAAATTTTGAGGGAATTTGGATAACTTTTTGTTTTTTGTGATTTTGAAGGCCTATTAACGCAATGCCATTGGCGCTACGCTAATCCCTGCAGCATCCTAAGAGCAAAAACTCAGCATTTTTGGATTTCTCATCACTAGTGCACTTTTCTCACAAAATTTCAGAGCAATTGGAGCAGTTTTGACCCCTCAAAAGGTCAAAAAACACCTAAATTTTCACCATTCTGCCTCCTTTTCAGGCCTGGCGCCGTGCATAAAGAAGTATTGGGATTTTGACATTTTGGATAGGTTATAGGAGCTGGATCAGGAAAAAAAGAGTATTTTTGGAAATTAGACTCATCAAGCTTTCCAACGAGCCATCACGGAGCAAAATCTGACATCGGGAAGGGGTCCAAAACTTGGTTGACAAAGTACCTATTTTCTGCTTGAGGTGGTGCTGCGCAAATGGACTGTGTAGTGTGTTTTTGGCCAAAAGTCAACAAAACACACTCATTTATTGCAAAATCATATTTTAGTGTTTTTTGAGGAAAATCACAATAGAATTAGGTGCTAGAAGTTATTTTGGCATTTATTCCATGGGATATTTTGTGCCTTGGGCCTTGCATGGTCTTTTGGGCATTAATGACATTTATGAGTGATTTTGACATTTTCCAACCCTATCTAGGGTTTTTTCCCACCTTTTTTGAGTTAAATAAAGCATGAGGGCTCTCATTGTAAATGTTGGCATTTGATGAGTCTTGAGAGCAATACATAGTTTTTGAGGTTGAAGAGAAATTTGGTGTTGTGGAGCTTGTGAATAGTTTGCTTTGATTGATGATGATAAAGGCTTGCTTGCAGGATCCCTGAGCTTGGTTTATGGTTATATGTCTCTAATTTTTTCATGTTTTCTTGTTTATCATTGTTTCCATCCTTCTATGCTGTAGTAGATCAAAAAAGTATAGGCTAAGAAATGTTGTTTGAGGCACCTTAGTCCTTCCTGTTTACTATTGTCTTCATGTTTTCCTCTGTTGGGTTAGTTTAAAGAATTCTTAGCTGCTCCTTAGACCCATATAAGCTTTTTTTGTTTCATTAATGTTTTAAGAAAGTAGTTTTAAAATATGTTTATGGTTAGCCATGCTTACTTGATGCTATCTAAACTCTGTTTGTGGAACCTCTCTTTGATGTGTTACTTGCTAGGTTTAGCCAAAGAGGCATGTTTTGATCATGCCCTTTGTCCCTACTTGAGAAGTTTGCCTCAAAGTTCTTTGTAGCTTGATAAAATTATGCTTAGGAGTTCCCTCTTCTTTGATTAATGTTATTTGTTATCTTATATGTTTTCAAATCTTGAAGGTGAAATCATTAAATTTAGATAAGTCTTCTTGCTTTCTTTGTTTCACTGAATTGTTCATCTTTGATATCTATTTGTTTAAATTATTTTCATTGAGTTAATGGTTTTTCCTATCTCATGATTATTATCTTTTGCTTATCAGTATTTGAGACCTTCTTTTTTATGGGTATATGACAAAGGATACTTCACTGCCCTTTACCCTACCTTGATTCACCAACTTAATGTCCATTCCACTTCACACATAACCTTAAAGATCCATTGACCACACTAGATTTTCCCTGTGATGCACTCTGACTCATTTTTGAGATATCCATGACTTTCATTGACTCCATAGCCCAATGATTTTATGACCTCTCACTCCACCTATCCTACTTGACTATCTTACCCAACCAAACAAACAACAAACCCTACACTTAAAAACTAGCCTAAAATCAAAGCCTAGAAGCAAAAAGTTCACATCCTTTGCATACAATAGAGAGATCCCTCTCTGAGTCCAGGAAGGCTAGGTCCTAGGACTCCAAAGACTAGTTTCATGTTACCATGTGCATTTGGTCTACCAATCTGCCAAATCACGGGACCCTAACACCTGCAAATTTAGTAAATTGAACAGAAGTACAACAGGGTGAATCTTCCCAAAACAAAGCAGTTGATACAAATATTTTGGAGAAAGTTGTTCTTGTACCCGAAAAGATTTCAAGTTCTATAAAGATTGAAGAAGAACCTGAAAAGAATGTTAAGCGAACACAGGTGTTAAGTTTGACAAAGGAGTTGGAGAAAATCAAGATTCAGATACGTCTTCTTGAATTATCTAAAACACCAATTTACAAAAAGGAAATTTCAGAATTTATTAATCTCTCACAGAATGAAGATATTAATGATATTGTGAACTTGCAAGAAGAGAAGCCAGTAGTCACTTTTGGACCTCATGTAGAATAAGTGGACTCTTTTGTTCCTCCGTTTTACATTTCCTTATTGCTTCATGGTTTTATTCTTCATAACTGTATGTTAGATTCAGGGGCTTCCCACAATATTATGTCATTGTCTTTCATGAAATAAATGAATTTTCCGATTACCTAACCTTACAAGGATCTATATTCATTTGACTCCAAGGGGGTGAAATGTGTTGGGTTAATAAAGGACATGGTAGTGTCTTTGGCACAGATTCCAACAAAAAAGTATTGTTATGGACGTAGTGGTTGCTGACATTCCAGCTAGATTTGGAATGCTCTTGTCAAGATCTTGGGGAGAAAATTTGGGAGGAGTTTTAAAATTATATTTCACTTATGTTATCATTCTTGTTTTCAATGGGGAAGAAAGGAGATTGTATTGAGAAACAAGGTTTGTGAAAACCACTACAAATAAGGATGCATGTAATTCCCCCATTTACAGTCAAGAAAAAGAAGACCTTTCATGTCTCATGCTACATGAAGATGTAGAATTTGCTGAAGACATAGAGAAGAATCTCTCTTCAATAGTTGTGCATAATGAGCTGCATTTAAATAAGGTTTGGAAATGCTACTTTGATGGTGCCTACTCCAAGGATGGCACAGGAGTTGGATTCATGTTGATATCACCAGAAGCTAACCTAATGCCTTTTTATTTTAAGTTAGAATTTGATTCAACAAATAATGTGGTTGAGTATGAGGCCTTGATCTTAAGTCTTCAAATTTCTAAACAAATGGGAATTCAATGTTTCTCGATTTTTGGTGATTCTGAATTAATAATAAGACAGATAAAAAATTGTTGTCAAACCAAGCATCCAAGATTAAGATCATATAGAAATGAAGTTTGGGATTTGATGAAGAACTATTTTGAAGCCTTAAATCTTGATTTTATCCCGAGGGAGGAGAATAGAATGGTTGACTCATTAGCAAATGTAGCGAGTACCTTCAAGCCTCCAATAAATCCAAGGCTAAGGTATGAAATTGAAATTAGACATAGACCCTTTATCCCTGACAATGTGAAACATTGGCAGGTGTTTGAAGATGATGAATAGATAAATAAGTTCTTGGCTATGATTGGAAACTTTTAGGATGCTGATATTGACCATGAAGAAGAAAAAAATGAGCAAAAATCAGAAATAAAACACCTCAAATAGTCAATTGGTGATCAGAATATCATCTAGTTAAAATATAATGTGCTCCCCAAAGGGCTAGTTCCCCTTGAAATATTATTTGATTCTAATGATATTGATGTTAATCCGAAGAAAATACATCAAGAGGAAGAGATGGAGGATTATAATTTGGGAATTCAGCGTGAACCAAAAATGGTGAAATTGTTCAAAGGTGTTCCCAAAAACTATAAAGAAAGATACATTAATATTTTTAAGAAATATATGGATGTGTTTACCTGGTCATATGAAGACCTGAAAACATGTGAAAAAATCATAATGCAACATAAGATTCCATTGAAATAAGGAATCAAACCACACAGACATAAGCTCAAACATATTAATCCATTACTTTTAGCTCCAATTGAAAAAGAAGTGAAGAAATTGTTGCAAGAAAAAATCATAGTCCCTCTTAGATATTCAGATTGGGTTTCTAATCTGGTTCCCGTGAGGAAGAAAAATGGAGAAATAAGATTGTGTGTGGACTTCATGAATTTGAAAAAATCATCTCTAAAAGATAATTATCCCTTTCCAAAAATGTATGATGTCTTACAGAAGGTGACAGGAGCTTACAGGATGTCTATGGTTGATAGATTCTTTGGGTATAATAAGGTTGCAGTTGAAAAATAAGATCATAAGAAGACAACTTTCACAACCCCCTGGGGCACCTTCATGTATGCAACGATTCCATTTTTTCTTATGAATTTTGGTGCAACATTTCAAAAGGCCATGGACATAGCATTTGTTGGTGACAAATATGTGGTTATATATCTGGATGATGTAATTGTTTTTTTGGGGTCAGATGATGAACACTTGGACCATTTACAAAATACTTTTCAAAACTGCAGAAAGTTTGGTTTGTCACTAAATCCCAAGAAATATTTATTTGCATTAGCATAAGGTAAATTATTGGGTCACATAGTTTCAAAAAAGGGAGTAAAGATTGATCCAGCAAGAGTGGAAGCATTCAAACAATTCCTTTACCTAGAAGCAAGAAAGATATTCAAATATTTTTGGGGAAAATAAACTTTCTGAGGAGGTTTGTGCCAAATTATGTTGAGATTGTGAGAAATATAATAGAAATGTTGAATAAAAATGCAAAAGTAAGATGGGATAAGGAAGAAAGAGAAGAATTTGCTACAATAAAGGAGGCATTGCAGGAAGCTATAGTTCTAATTAGTCCAGATTATCAAAGAGCCTTTCAGATATTCTCATTTGTATCGCCCACTACTATTGTTGTTGTGTTGTTGCATAAAAATGAGGATAGTAAGGAGAAGCTAGTGGAATTTTTCAGTAAAGTTCTCAGAGATGTTGAACTTAAATATAACATTTTGGAGAAGCAAGTGTAAGCATTCGTAAAAGCACTCAAAGCCTTCGGGACTTATGTGTTACAATCCCAGATAATTTCTTATGTCCCTAATTCTGTTGTTAAAGACGTGTTGGTTCAAAGTGATGTTGAAGGAAAAAGAGGAAAATGGATAGGGAAAATCTAGGAGTTTGATTTGGAAATTAAATCCCCAAAGTTAGTCAAGGGGCAGGGTTTAGCAAAGTTGTTGACAGAAACAAATTTCCAAGCATTGGGAATAAACCTGTTGGCACCAGTGGATGAAGCTACAAATGAAGAAGGTCAAAACAAGCCTAAAATAGGTATTCAATACAAATTTTTGTGTTCAGATTGGTATAAGGAAATTGTTAATTACCTGTGTTTCTTTTCTTGTCCAAATTCATTAAATAGAACGAAATACAGAGCTCTCAAGCTAAAATATCAGCCATATGTTATAGTAGAAGCAAAGCTATACTGGAAAGATCCTGCTCGTATTTTGCTATTATTTTTTGATTGAAGGTGAATCTATTGAAGTCATCAGGGAATGTCATGAAAGTATCTATATAGATGGAAGGTCACTACTCATAAAATCCTCAAGTCAGGTTTCTATTGGCACACCCTATTTGCATATGTATATAGACTGGTCAAAAGTTGTCAGAAATGTCAGTTGTTTGTTGAAAAGAAAGGACTTGCTCCATTACCTATCATCCTAGTATTCATAGAAGAACCTTTCAGGCAATGGAGGTTGGATTTTATTGGCGAAATAAATCCACCATCAAGTGGAAAATTCAAGTGGATTATAACTGCCATTAATTACTTCACAAAGTGGGTTGAAGAAATACCCACTAAAAATGAAAACGACCAAGTAGTGATGAAGTTTCTGGAGGAGAACATTTTCAGCAGATTCAGATGTCCAGTCAAGATTGTAACTGATAATTCTCAGGTATTCAACTCTACTCAATTCATTAATTTATGTCAACCATATAATGTAATTTTATCACATTCCACAGCATATCATCCCCAAGGGAATGGATTGGCATAATCCTCAAACAATACATTGGTCAGAATCTTAAAGAAGACATTCACAGAAAATCTGAAGGACTGGGATTAAAAGTTGAAGTTTTCCGTTTGGTCAGTTCGAGTAACTACCAGAAGGTCTACTGGTAAGTCTCCCTATGAATTGGTTTATGTAACTCAGGCACTATTTCCTACTCAGTTGGCTAGACCAGTGATTGCTCATCTTCAAGAAGCTCAGGAAGAACCTAATGCTCTAGTAAGAATAATGAAAAAAGTGATTGAGACAAGTGAAAACAGAAACAAAGTTAGAGATAATTTGATTTCATATTAGGAAAATATGAAGTCTATATTTGACATAAAACCCAAAGGAAGTCCTCTTCCAAGTAGGGGATTTAATATTAAGATGGGACACCAAAAGAGAAGATAAGGGGAAGAATGGTAAGTTCGATCCTATTTGGTATGGTCCATACAGAATTACTGAAGTAAGGTCAAATAACACATTCATTTTGGAAGATTTAGATGGAGAATCAGTACAACTGTCTGTAAATGGGAAGTATTTGAAACATTATTTCCAGCATTAAAGTTCAGCATTTCACCATTGTAAATACTAGACTGTCCACTGTTCATCTATCACCAAGCAATATTTTGACTACGTGTCCAAGGTGAAGGCACTAATCTGCGATTCTTAGTGTTTCATGGCAAAAAACACTATCCCCAGGTGGAGCCAGATGTTGTGGCTCATTTGCAATTCCATTTATTATATTCTTCAAAATACCAAAAAAAAAAGCATATATGTTAGAAAAGGTAAAAAAAAGTATGTCGAAAAAAGAATTTTGATTTATATGTTGGTGTATTAACATTATGTGCGGATATGTGAAGGCGGGTCGAGTCGGGCTTATTCACAAGCTCAGGAGAGACTAGCACTACATAATACCAAATAAGCTGAGGAGGGTTACACCATGGAGAAAAACAAGTTATTAATCAAGATCGTTTATTCGTTAAAGGAACATATGCGAGCCTGTTGAATGAAACTATGTTCATTATTGAAGAAATATAATATATTTTCCGAAGGCAGAGAACTAGAATTTTTCTTAAAAACTTAAGAGTTTTGGAAGAAGCGTAAAGGGGGGAAATCGGCGGTGAGGATCAAGTCATAGAAATGATAACTAGTGATGGATGGACCAGATCACATAAGACAGTTGGTGCATATCACACATCGAATATTCTTGTGTTTATTTCTAAGTATTCGCATGACAAGTGATTTAATTTGTGATGCTATAAAGACGGGAGGTTTCAATGCAACGCGATGTATATCGCAGATCGCATGCGATAAGGTTTAGCGGCGATCGCTAAAATTGGAAATTAGTAAAGTTGCGGAGTGCGAAAAAGAGCCCAAATGCAATGTAGTTTCAAAGGTGAATTCCAAAGGATTTCAAAACAAATGTAAAGCATTTCCTGTGTTAAATCGCATCAGAGGAGGATAAGGAGAATTATAAAGTAAAATCGGTGAAACGATGAAATGCGATAGAAAGCCGACGTGATGCATTCTTCAGAGTTGAATAGAATATATTTCAAGTCCAAGTATTGCGGCGTTTGGAAGAATTGAAAATTGTCAAAGTTGCAAAGTGCTGATGAGGTAAAAGTTATAAAAGTCGATCTGCGATGAGGCCTAAAGTTGTGATATTATGAGGCGATGCGATCGCAAATCGCACTGTGTAAGCTCAAGAGGAAAGGAAGTAAGAAGTATGTTGTGAACGACGAATGATGAAATGCAGAGGAAAGGCAGACACAATATCATTCAAAGGTTAATTTGAACTTATTTAAAATCCAAGATTATGTGAAACTAATTTGGTTTTATGGAGAAACGTGAACGCGGGCAGTGGAATTGAGTATGTGACCTGACGTAGAGCAAAGGGAAAGAAAAGATGGAACGCAACAGGCAGCGAGCAGAAAAGACAAATGTTGAAATATGGAAGAAGTACATAGAAGGGATGAAGGATTCACCAGGTGACACATTAGCACCTTAGAAGGACACATAAGAAAATTTGGAAAACACAACGATAACCAATAAAATCCAGATCTAGTAAATAGATTGATATTTATATTTTATTTTTCTTTCTTGTTAAAAGATCGATATTGTAATGATGTCTTTAATTACAATGTAATAGGTGGTTTACACATTTTTAGAAAGTTTGTGTAGTTACAAGAAGTTCCAGCAGTTACAAACTTTTTTTGTATGTATTTAAACCAATGAGTAATAAAGAAGAGGGTTCTGAGTTTTGGACCTCTGTATGAGTAAAAATTGTGTACTTAATTTTTTGAGAAATTAATGGAAGAAGATTAAGTTTCCTGCATCTTTTGATGTTGATTTGTCTTTCCAATTTCATTTTTTTTTTATTCTTCTTTGAATAAAGTGAAGTAAATTAGTTGTCAGTCTCTTTATTACACCTGTAAGTAAGATTTAAATAGCCTTAATATGCGCTCCTTCACTCCAACTATTCTTTCTACACAAAGTTCTTTTGAAGTTTAAAGTGATAGATTCTATTTTTCAGCATATCATTTTGAGTTTCCCTTCCAGTTCTACTTTTCACTCAGATATCAGCAGTTAATGGAATTTTTAAGTCTTTCATTATAGCGTATTATTGAGGGTATTAAAGAATTAATTTCCAACGGTATTAAACAAGACCATATGATATTATAAGTTTTGTGACATATATTTCTAAAATGTCTTAAGCATTGAGTCCTTACCACAGACAAGGGATTGTCTCTAAAGATACAACATAGAGTATGTGATACATGGAGGAGAGTTGAGGATAGATCCTTCCAAGATGGAGACCATCATGAGATGGCTAGTGCCTACTAATGTTTCTAAGGTTAGGAGTTTCATTGGGGCAACACAGTGCCTAAGGAAATTCATAGCCTTGTTTTCAGAAGTAGCAATGCCACTCCATGCTATAATAGCAAGGGGAAAGAGTTTCCAGTGGGTAAATGGTTACCAGAGTGCCTTTGAGGAGATAAAGAAGAATATCAGACAAGCACTAGTTTTGGCATTAGCAAACTTGCAAAAACCCTTTGAAGTTGAGACAGATGCAAGTGGGTATGTTATGGGAGTGGTATTGATGCAAGGAGGAAGGCATGTATGCTATCATTCTGAATTATTTCATGGGGAAGTTCTTAATACGACAATGAGCTCTATGCTCTATTGAAATATTTGAATAAGTTGTGGGTTAACGAAGAGACAAGGAATTAATACACTTGAAACCATCCGATCCTTTCAATATGATTTCCATAAGATATTTCAACCCGAATTAAATGTGATATAACGTATCTTAAATGGCATGTGGGATATGGAATGGTGTCATATTCATAAACATTATGGGCGAATTACATTTCAAGTTATGAATATGTGAATATAGATATATGCTATGAGGAGAATGATATAGATATCGGTGTTGATTTAAGACATAGATATAGTCTTATACGTAAATCCTGAGTCAAGGATAGGGTATAATAAAATGAGTTGTTTTTAGTACCAAACGATAATGCTAATATGGGTATTAAAATATTTCAATTATGTTAATGTAATTTATATTATTGTATAGGGGTATATGATTAGTTTAGGTGAATAGAGATATAGTAGAGGTTAGTATCTATATCTCAAATATTCATATCATAATATATGTTAGAAACTTATACATGAAAAACTATACCTTTTCTAAAATTAGAATATAGTGGGATAAGAATTATAATTATAACTTAGATGGAAAAATTGATAAATCATCCTAAGATTTCAACTAGGAAAATTTGTACCTTCTAAGTTATAATGAAAAGCCATAGGAGTTAGGATAAATAAATTAAATACATAATGTATTATATATGTTAGTCAAACTAACAATTTCTCTTAATAGATCAATATTTGTAGCTATTAAGAAGCTAAAGTGAAAAAGACATGTGGAACACAAACAAGAGATTTTAATACAGAATCTAAAGTTAAAATGATGACATTTTATAGTTACACTATTAATGTAGAAATTTTCATGATGAACATGTTGAAAAACGTGACCAGAATCACTATAATTAGAAAAAAAAAAATTGGGTAAGTTAGAGTTGTTACAAATGGTATCAGAGCCCATGTTGAAAACACTGGGCTTATGTGTCCCAACTCATAAAAAAAAAAAAGACCTGTTGTGATAAACAAGTAAATAAATTTTTTTTTTTATATACTAATTTAATTCTGTATACACCGATTGAAGTGCAGAAACATTTACAGTTGTTGTTATGAATAGGGAAGAAGAGTTGTACGTGGAAATGGGGGGTGAGGGAAACCCACTAGATCAAAATTCTCAAATGATGGAAGTGATAAGGAATATGCAACACGAGATGGTTCAACTAATGACTAGCAATGAACGGTTGATGCAGACCACTAATGAGCAAGAGAGGTTAATCAGGGAATTAACCTCCAAGTATAGTCATCAAAGTGAAGGCCAAGCAAGAAAGAGAAAATAAACTAAAGCCAACTCAGAAGGGTTTGAAAGTGGGGAAGAATCTAGATCTAAATCTAGAAGGAAAAAGGAGTTGCAAGGGGAATTCTGCAAAATCAAACCTCCAACCTTTGATGGGGAAAAGGAAGAGGATCCGGAAGCTTGGCTCCTAAACATGGTCAAATACTTCCAGGTATATGAATACATAAGTAATTTGAAAGCCAGATTGGAAATTTACCAACTGCAGGGTAAAGCCACGCTCTGGTGGAAAGAGACAAAAATTATGCATGTGCTAGATGAAAAAACGGTTACATGGGAAGAATTTCAAGCAAAGTTCAAATCTAGATACCTGAATGAGAGGTATTATGATGATAAATCGGAGGAATTTCATGAGCTGAGACGAGGACATCTCACTATTGATGAATTTGTTACCAAATTTACAAATTTACTTTGCTATGTGCCTTATATCAGGGAAGAAAAGGCTAAAGTACAATGATTTTTAAATTTCCTACCTACCATCTACAAGGAAATAATTGAATTTTATAATCCAAAAACAATGGATGAAGTTTTTGAAAAGCAAGATTATGCTACCAACAGTTTAAAGGCAGAAATGATCAACTGAAAAAATGGAAAAATAAAGAGAAAGGGAAAGGGGAGTCAAGCATAAAAAGATCAAAACCATCCTATCTGAAATTTTTTTGGAAAAACCACCAGAGAAAGAAATTTAACAAGAGTGGGGAAAACCAAACAACACAATCACACACTGGTTCCAAACCAATGGAAATAAACAACAAAGAGAAGGGATGGTAAAAGTGAAAGAACCATTAAAGTGTTGGGGTTGTGGAGAGACTCACATGTTACGTGACTGCCCACACAACACAAGAACAATCTAGAATATTCAAGTAGTACGAGAAGCAACTATAGTAAATGACATTGCTCGCAACATTCCTAGGATCAGTGCTGCATTAGAAGATTGACTTGTTGAACACAAATCAACCATGATAGAAATTGAAGGTAATATTGTTGACCAACCTATTTCTGTTTTAATAGATCCAGGAGAAAATTTAAGTTATATTAGCCCTCAGATAGTGGAAAAGTGTAAGCTAAAATCAGAAAAATTTCGGCAAGCATGGTTAGTGCAACTAGCTACAGGAACAAAGAGAAAAGTGACACATAAACCTCCTAAAATGGCTGTAAATTTGAATGGATATGAAACTGAACTCCATTTAAAAATTATTCCTCTAGAATCCTATGATTTGTTAGTAGGAAAGGATTGGCTGGAAAAACAGAAAGAAATAGTAAATTTCTTAGACAAAACAATACATTGCACAAATGAGGTACGAAAAATTGTAATAGTCAAAGGAAAACCAAAACCAATATCTTTCAGACAGATTTCTGCATTGCAATGAAAAATAACATCAATAAAAGGTTGCCAATTGTATGTTCTACAAGTGGAAGGATTAGGAAAACAAACAAAAAAAAAGGTTGTAGAAAACTTACCAGTAATCAGAGAATTTAGGGATGTATTTCCAGAAAAAATCCCCCATATACCCCCAAAAATGGACATTTATTTTTCAATTAAACTAGTATTAGGAGCTACCCCTGTTTCCAGGGAACCCTATAGAATGAGTATTCCTGAATTACCAGAAGTGAAACTTCAATTGCAAGAATTGTTAGACAGAGGGTACATAAGACCAAGTGTGTCTCCTTGTGGAGCACTAGTATTGTTTGTCAAAAAGAAATATGGCACTTTCAGGATGTGTATAGATTACATATAGTTGAATAAATTAACTATCAAGAACAGATATCCTCTTCCAAGGATAGATGATCTATTTGATCAAGTATTAGGAGCCACCATATTCTCTAAAATTGATTTGAGAACTAGATATCACCAACTCAGGATTTAGGATGAAGACATCAACAAAACAACATTCAGAACTAGATATGGACACTATGAATTTGTACTCCTACCCTTTGGACTTAAAAATGCCCCTGCTACATTCATGTGTTTAATGAATAGTGTTATGCATAAATATCTAGACAAGTTTGTATTAGTGTTCATAGATGACATTTTGGTATACTCCAAAAATGAATAAGAACACAAAGAACATCTAACAATAGTACTAAAAACCCTTAGAGAACATCAGTTGTATGCAAAACTAAGCAAATGTGAATTTTACAAAAAAAAAAAAAATCAATATCTGGGTCATGTGATTTCTAAGGATGGATTAGCAGTAGATTCGGAAAAGGTACAAGCAATCATTAATTGGCCTGTACCCATAGTTGTACCAGCAATACGATTATTCATGGGTATTTTCGGATAATACCATAGATTTATGGAATGGTTTTCTGCATTAGCCTATCCTATCACTTCATTGCAGAAAAAGGGAGTAAAGTTTGAATGGACAACAGAGAGTCAAATTAGTTTTGAGCAATTAAAACTGAAATTAACTACTGCACCTATACTGAAAATGGCTGATCCAAACACGGAATTTGTAGTGTGTATAGATGCCTGTATAGAAGGGCTAGGAGTATTATTACTGCAAGATAATTTAACTATTTATTATTAATCACAAAAACTGAAGAATCATGAACATAATTATGTAGTGTATGATTTAGAACTAGTTGTTTTTATACATGCTGTTATCACTCTGTAACTTGGAGGCTGGAACAAAACTACAGAGGTAACATCAAAACCACTTCGAGCCTAGGATCTAGCCCTCCTAGACCCAGAGATGGATCTCTCTGTTAGATATATTTTTTTTATAGGGGCATTTTAGGCTAGCTATTAGTGCATAGGGGTTTGTTTTAAAATTTGTGGTTGAGACAGTAGAAGAGGGCCATTGGGCTATGGAGTCAAACAGGTGTAAACAGATTCAAATGGATGAATAACATAAATCATGTGTAACCATGCAAGCTAGTCATGCTAATGGATCTTTATTAAGCTTCAATGTGAATACAGAGCATAGATTCTTTGAATTATGCATTCAATTTTCAGAGGAAAACATATATATTTCTTCAAAAATGAACAGGGTGCCCGATGACAAATCTTGAACAAAATTTTCTTATCCACAATACAGAGAGAAAATAGTATGTGAAACTAGAGAATGAAAAATTACAGGAAAATAAGCACTTCACCACAGATCATAACACAAGAATCTGGAAACGACAGTGTCCCTTCAGTCATCCAAAAAAGAGTGTTTACAACTAGATGAGCCTATTACAATGGTTTTTCCCTTTCCGAGCTCTGTTGATACTGTAAATGCATGCAGTATTTATCTAAAACTTAAGTCGGTTACTCTATCTACTGCAGTGATTGTCATTAATTACATTCAAGTATAAATTGGACAAGTGGAACCATGCAAGCGGTGATAAGATAAGTCTGGCCAAAACGGTGGTTGTATTCGATTTAGCATCCCATGATTGATTGCAGAATCTAGCTAGTGTGATGTTGAAGAGGCAACACTGACATCTAGCTCTGTTTTCCCTTAAGAAACTGTCACTGGATGATCTGATCTAATGGTTGTGTTAGTTGTCGTGATGGCCATTCCATTTATGATCGCTTTTGTCCCTTCTGCGCCATTTGTTGCTGCAGTTGAGCTTTTAAAATGGAAAACCCACTGCTCCTTGAATTATTGGCAAAAATTACTTTGAATGGCCAGTTACTCAAATATAACAGAGTGTTATAATAATAACCTTCTAGGTGAGATGGCAGGGAAAGGCTACGTGGAGTAGTAGTGACGAGGGTCTGTAGGTGGACGCGACGTAGTGGTGGCGGAAGTCAGTTTTTTGACATGAAGCAATGGTGATGGTGGTTGACGTGACACAGTGATGGAGGGAGTCGTGGGGTAGGCGGTATCGGAGCGGAGGGAAAAACAGATTTCGAGGGGTAGTGGAGTGGTAGGCGGTATCGGAGTGGAGGGAAAAATAGATTTCGAGGGGTAGTGGAGTGGTAGGCGGTATCGGAGTGGAGGGGAAAATAGATTTCGAGGGGTAGTGGAGTGGTAGGCGGTATTGGAGCAGGGGGGTTTGAAGTAGGTTGGGAGCGCCCCGTAGCGGGAATGTCTATAAGAGATACCGCCCATTTCAAACCCCCCCCCCCCCCCCCCATGGTTAAAGTTCGAAGGCCGAGGGGGGTGTGAAATGCGTGGAGATCGTCAGATGGAGAGATGGGGGGAGGAGACGGCAGAAAGGTGTGGGGAGTTTAAGGTGGAATGACGTGGGATGTAACGATGGGGTCGAAGGTGATGTGGCAAGGAGGTGGACCCACCCATAACCCGCAAATTGGCACTTTTGTTATGAGCGGCAGGGAGGTAAATGTTAAACTTTTCAAAATGCAAAGTGCAATGTGCTGAAATGACATGGAAAGGAAAGGTGGGTCCCACCACATCGCATCGATGTTAGAAGCGGCAAACTAAGATGTAAAATGGTAAAGAGTGCGAAGTTGCAAAAATGCGATCAAGACGTAGCTAATGTGGCGAGAGGGGTTCCACTATACCGCATCGGCAGTCCAAAGAAACAACAAAAGAATGCAATGAAAATATTTGTGATATGTGGATGCGAAAAGGTAAGGATAAAGGTAAATCGAAAAAATGACAAGGGTGAGGTTTTATCGCATTTGGACTTTGGAATAGTGAGAGTAAATGAAAAGCGAAAGGGTTTTGATTTTGCGATGCGATAAAGGCAAGTGGGCCCATAATATGATAAGGGTGGTGATGATATAATATGTGATATATTAAAAGGATTTCTGTGGGGGGTGGAGCTATGAATAAATAAATATATGGTAAGTTCAAATGGGAAATATGATATGGTTGTTAGTGGGTGGGCGGAGCTGCTTTTTTAACTATAAAAATCGAATTTTAATAGTTAAAAAAAAGGGGGGTTTTGAAAGAAATGAAGCGTGGGACTTTAGAGTTGGGAAAAATGAAAGGTAAAAGAGGGTAAATGAAATGAATGAGGGAAAAAATGATTTTTTCTCACCACTACATCTTATTAGCAACACTTTCCTCTTTCCACTGAACTAAAAAGGCAGATTGATTCCTTTGAAGTTCTTGATAGTCAGGATTTCCCTTCCTTTTTCTGAAAATAAGTGACAACCATGGAATATTATTTTCAATATGAAAGATATGAGAAATAATCAGTAATCTTGTGATACTGTGAATTACAAGAGTCTAACACATGCATTAAAGATGTGGAGACATTATCTGTTGGGAAATAAATTCATATTAATGGCATATCACATCAGTTTGAAATACTTCTTTACCCAACCAGATCTAAATTCCATAGAAGCGCGATGGTTAGCCTTCCTTAGTGAGTTTGATATGGAAATCAAACTCATTAAATGAAAGGAAAACAAAATTTTTGATGCTTTGACTAGAAAACCTCATCCAATTTTAACATATGCAAGGAGTAGTGTGAAGTTTGATGTAGAAGAACATATTCATGGAGTGTTGTTGCAAGATCAACAATATATCCAATTGCAAGAAAAATTACAGCAAACTGAAATTGCAGGATATACCATAAACCAACAAGGAGTGATTTTTTATAAAAAAAGATTGTATATTCCTAATGTAACATATTTAAAACATGGAATTTTAGATGAATACCATAAGAGACCTTATGCAGGTCATCCTAGTTATCAAAAGTTGATTTCAGCATTAAGGAAGAACATGTTTTGTCCAGGCATGAAGAAATATGTAGTTGTTTATTTGGCAAGGTGTTTGGAATGTAAACAAGTAAAAGTAGAACATGAACATCCTGCAGGAATACCGAATCCTCTCCCTATTCTAGAATGGAAATGGGCAGTGGTTTCAATAGACTTCATTACCAGATTTCCATGAACTAAATATCAACATGATTCTATAATGGTGGTAGTGGACACTATAACTAATGTAGCAGACTTTTTGTCGGTGGAATATACTTTTGGCACAGCATAAGTGGCCAATGTGTTCATGAAAGAAATTTTTTATTTACATGGAATTCAAAAAAATGATTATATATGATAGAGAAGCCAAATTCACATCAAAATTTTGGAAAACTCTGTTTAGAGGAATAGGTACCAAGTTAAACTTTAGTATTGCTTACCATCCTCAAACAGATGAACAGACTAAAAGACCCTGTTAGGTTCCCATGATTTGTTAGATTGGTGAGATAAAATGCACAGGGTAACATCAAACCAGTCTTTGGAGTCCTAGGACCTAGCCTTCCTGGACTCAGAGAGGGCTCTCTCTATTTGTGCAAAGGATGTGAACTTGTTTGCTTTTAGGGTTTTGATTTTAGGTTAGTTTTTAAGTGTAGGGTTTGTTTGTTTGTTTTGGTTGGGTAAGATGATCAAGTAGAATAGATAGAGTGATGGAATATTCAAATAATTGGGCTATGGAGTTAATAAAAGTCATGGAAAGTTTCAACAATAAATCAGGGTGAATCACAGGGCAAATCTAGCATGGTCAGATGGATTTTCAAGGTTTTTGAAAAGAAATGAACATCAAGTTTGTGAATCGAAGTAGGGAAAAGGGAGATTAACAATAATTTGTCATGTACTTAAACAAGAAGGGATTTCAACACCATTTAACATAGGGAAGTAATCAATAGACAGGGCACACCAATAACTCTTTGATTCAACTCAAGCAAATAGGCATTTCAGTCAAACAACCCAATGAAATATAAAAGGCGAGAAACTCATTTAACTTCTAGTGATTTCACCTTCAAGGTTAGAAAAAATTTAAGATAAACATATAACTTTAATCAAAGAAGAGGGAACACCTAAAAATCATTGATCATAGCTATGAAGATCTCCAAAACAGTTATTCAAGCATGGACAAAGGGTATGATCGAAACATAGCATCTTTGGCAAACCTAATTAATGGTATTTTAGAGAGAGACCTCAAGAACAGTGTTTTAGTGACATCAAAAAAGCAGGGCTAACCATAAAACATATTTGATACCTACTGTATTAAACCATTCATGAAATAAAAAATCGTAGGTGGTCTAGAGAGCAATTAAGAATTCTCTAAAATGACCTAGCAGAGGAAAACATAGAGGCAGTGAAGAAACAAACATAGCTAAGGTGCCTTTGAAAAAAATTTCTTAGTCTAAAACCTTTGTCCTACTGCAATTTAGAATGATGAAACAAAATGATACATAAGAAAAAAATAACTAATAGAAGCACATCACCATTAACCAAGCTTAGGGATCCTGCAAGCAACCTTCTCCATCATCAATCAAGACAAGCCATTCACAAATTCCACAACACCAATTTCTTCTCCAATCTCCAAAAAAAACTATGTATTGCTCCAAAGAGTCATCAAATGCCAACCTTTTACAATAAGGTCCTCATGCTCTATTTATCTATCAGAGGGAAAAAGCCCTAACTAGGGTTTGAAAATATCAAAACTAGTCATAAATGTCAATTATGCCTAAGAGACCATGCAAGGCCCAAGGCACAAAATAACTCATGAAATAAATGCAAAAATAATTCCTAGTACCTAAATTTGGAGTGGTTTGCCTAAAAAAAATTAAAATATCATTTTTCCATTAATGAGTGTCTTTTGTTGACTTTTTGGCCAAAAACACACAGTGAGGACTGAAAGTGTAGCGCCATGCATGGGCAAAACTAGGTCCACTTGGAGCCAAGTTTTGATGACCTTCCCAATGTCGGAATTGACTCCGTGATGGCCCATTGGAAATCTTGCTGAGAATGATTTCCAAATATACCCTTGGTTTTCTGATTGAGCTCCATTAACCTTTCCAAAAGACAAATTTCCCAAAACTTCTCTAGGCGCAGTGCCAGGCCTGAAAAAGAGACAGAAAGCTGAAAAATGAGGTGTTTTTTGGCCTTTTGAGGGGTCAAAAATGCTCCAAATGCTCTGAAATTTGGTGAGAATATTGTAATTGAGCTGAGGATTCCAAAAATACCAATTTTCCCTCCTAAGGATGCCTAATATGAAAGTGTAGCGCCAAGGGTGCTGTGCTTAGAGGCCTCAAAATTTGCAAAAAACCTAAATTTGTCAAAATTTTCTCAAAATTGGTGGATGTATTCCTCATGAGGTTTAGAAACCTGTAGAGAATCTTGAGCCAATATTCCAAGGTTTTCTTGTCCTTTTTCCTCTTTGAGTGCTTGTTCTGCCCTACGTGCAGTGCCTGCACGGGAGAAACTGGGTCCACTTGCAGCGAAGTTTTGATGACCTTCCCGATATCGAAATTTTCTCCATGCTGGCCCGTTGGAAAGCCTGCTGAGTCTAATTTTGAGCAACACCATTTTTTTTCTGATTGGGATCCATTAACCTGTCCAAAAGAAAAATCTCCCAAAACTACTCTAGGCGCAGCGCCAGGCCTGAAAATGAGGCAGAAAGTGAAAATGAGGTGTTTTTTGGCCTTTTGAGGGGTCAAAAATGGTCCAAATGCTCTGAAATTTAGTGAGAATACTATAATTAAGCTGAGGATTCCAAAAATTCCAAGTTTTCCTCCTGAGAATGCCTGAGATGAAATCATAGCGCCAAGGGTGCTGCGCTTAGAGGCCTTAGCCAAAAAGCAAAATTTGTCAAAATTTCACTACGCATAGTGCCTTTTGCAGATGGAATTTGGAGGCCTTCACGATTTCCAAATTGGGCCCGTGATAGATTTTTGGAATGATTATCCTATATACTTTCCAAATATACCTATCTTTCTCTTATTAAGTTGATGTGACCTATCAAAAGTTGATTCTCCCAAGACTGGTCAAAAAGTGTTGAATGACGATGCAGAAATGCAGAGTGCTGGTGCAGACAATGTTTGGATGCCTTCCTCAACTCCAAATTGAGCTCATTATAGCTCATTGGAAATATATTCCATTATAGTTGTCTTTTTACCAATGAATAAAGTCATTTGGACACTCCAGGTATGATAAAACCTTATTTTCCCAAGGTCACTCCAGAAGTGCAGCAATTCTCTCGTGACATCTGTATTTTTGAAATTTCTCCCAAACCATGATACCTTTGTAAAATATGAAGGAGTTTTTTCTTCTTGGACCTATGATGGACAAAAACCTCTCTCACGTTTGTCAAATTCATCTCTGTTTTGTCAGAAACATTGTTTGAAGCAAAATTGGCCCTAGGCGTAGCAAATGATTTGTCCTTTGGAATGAATTCTTGGAAAATTATGGAGGCATGATGTTTATGAGTTGGTAGGGTTTATGCTTGCTGATATGATCTATCATATGGATCCTTTACTCATATGCCTCCTTTCCATAGCAAACCCTAGCTTAGTTGGAAGGGGAAATTAGGGTTTGGTGTAGGCAAAACAAGGGATTTAGGACTGCCTTGTAGAGGGAGGGGAATGAAGGGGTTAAGGGTTTTATAAATTCTTGGGGAAAATTTATGGGATAGGGATGGATGTTAGAGAGTAGGGGAAATTTTAATTTGAAGGATTTAGTGAGGGGAAGGGGTCCAAAAGGGAAAAACACAAGCCTAGTCTCGAAAAAGTGTCAAATTGTAGCAATAGGCTAGGTTTTGTAGAAAAATGATGATTTTGAGGGATAGGAGTGATGGGAAGTGTCTATGAAGGTATATTAAGGATAGGAGGATGTGTAATAGCGTCAATATACAATCCTTGTTGATGATTTAACCATGGAAGTCATGAAACCAAGAAAAAAGCCCTAAAAAACCCTAGATGGACAATGGCGTCATAGGCAAGGGGAAAACAGAGTAATGAGATTATGGGTATGAAAAAGGATGGAAATGAGAGGCACAAGTCATTTGGAGTCTGTAGGAGTTACAAGGTGATCATGAAATGGTAAAATGGTAGGATAGTAAAAAAAAAATCTCTAAGGATAATGAAGGCAGTGAGATTTCTAAAACTCACAATGTTCATGGAATTTTGTTTTTAGAAATATAGAACCAATATTTAGTCATCTACGGATAGTGAAAATTACTGATGACTAACATTGGCTCCACTTGGGGATGGAAAATCCTCTTCAGGAGGTGTCCATAACCTCAAAGTTCAGATATCTGAGTTTTGAAGATCAGTGCCTTACTTGCACTTGGCAGATCTCTTTCCTTAATTCATTGATGTTCTCTTGAAGCTATGATCTCAGAAATCTAAAAAGACATCATTGCTTCAACATTAGTTCTACCTACCCATCATACTTTGCCTAACATTTTTTCTTCACTTGGGTGCACTTGGACTGGAAAACCCTTGACATTATTTTATTTTTGAAAGCATAAAAAACTATCTACTTCTACCCTTATCACTTCCAAGAGTTCAGATTATGCTAGTGAACTCTTTTATTCTCTACCTAGACTATTCATCTGTCAAGATTAAGTTGTTTAATAGACTTCATTCTCTAATCTACTGACATGAAATTGAAAACATGATTTGAACCAGGATTAAACAATCTGATTCACCATGGGTTGTGGCATTGGGACAAGCTGCATACAGACATTATTTTTGTACAAACAAAACTAGAAAGTATGAGGGCTATAACCCATCATTTGTTAAGCATTCCTATCTTTCTCTTTGGTTCGGATTTAATCATTAAGAACTGATATCTTTTCTTCCTAATATATTCCTACATGACAAGTCAAACTTAAATGATTTGACAAGCCTTCTTTCACTAACCTATCAACAGAAATTCAAAACATATTCAACCATGATTAGGCTAGATGACTGAACAAGACTTTTTTTTCTCAAGTAGTGGCATTTACACTTGCACACTTTCAGAAGTACTCTTTTTTGGTATGGAGCTGTACCTATTCTTTAAAACTGCCCTCTTTTCTTCTTTTCTCTATTTTTGTGTTTTCATTTTTTTTTTTTTTTGACAAAACAATCTGAAACCAAAACTGGATGCTCAAAAGGCTAAGCTTTTTTGCATGCCTATCTATCCTAATCTAACCTATACATGATATGCATTCAGCTGGTGAACTCTCTTTTCCAATACAACCAATCAAGCAAATGATTCCATGAGGGATCTTGGTTCAACTCTTTGAGTGTTTTGAAAAAATCAAAAGGCCATTCCCGCCTCACTTGTGTTTGAACAGTAGCTCCTAAACTTTTCTTTAAACCTTGCATCAAACTGCTCTTGACATATTTTACTCCCTCTTCAACTGCCTCTAAGAAAATAGCAAAGGGATCTTGAAATAATACCTGTCCTAGAGGATTTAGGAAATAAGCTTGATCCAGGACTGCTTTTTTCTCCACTTTGCTAAGCTTGGGACACTTTTGGGAAAGAAACTCCACTTCTTCCTTATGATCATCTGCACTTTCAGACTCAGCATATATTGCAATGTTGTTCTTTAACAAACCTAATGTGCTTTGATAGAGTGGGCTGAATTATGTGTGAAGGCCATCATATTGATGAGCAGGAGCACTATTGGACAATAAATCTTCCTGAGAAGGTAGTGCAACAACTCTCATGTGATTATCAATTTTTATGCCTTCATCTGTAATTTGTAATTCAATGGAACTTGGTGGCTACAAATCTAGAGTTAAGGAGGATTCCATGTCCCAAATGATTTCCTCAACCATTTCAGGAAAAGGCTTCTCATTAACAACTTGCTCAAGAAGTTCATCATCCTCCTCAACCTCAACATCAAAACTGAAAGACTATTGATTTCCAAATACATGAAAGTTATTTCTGATGGACCAAAATGAAGTAGAGAAAAGAGTGAGAGATCCCTCACTTACTTCTAAACTTTCAAGGCTTTCCTCATTAGTTTCATAGATGGTATGTATTGGCTAAATATTGTTTCCAAGTTGATGAAGCAGATCTTCCTCCCACAAACCAATTGTTGATGGCTTTGCAAGGTTAGCTTTTATTCAGAGAACATCATCATCAAATTGATCAAACTTTGGAAAATCATCAATATAAATAATGTCACCAATCAAACATATTGGATTATCAGTTTGTTCTTCTTTGAATTGATCTACAAGTTCACTTTCTGAATTATGGTAGATGGGATTAGCAGGAGAATGAACATAAATGTTTTGTTCACATGAAGGTTTAGAGGTTGGCTGCATGTTTAGCATCTGATTTATTTCCTCTTCAGTCAAAAGAGGAGGCATTTTTCTCTTTCTTGGGATAGAAGTACAACAGTTCACTTTCTCTTGTGAAGGCTGATTTTGAGGTTGAATGTTTTCTTGAGCCTCACCTAGAAGAGATGGTGAATCATCACTTTTTCCTTCAGAGAGATCCTATGGGTTTTCTTCTATTTCTTGATTGGGTTCTTCCTCAACTAACTCCTCTAGGATGTCATGATAGCTACCTTGAGAATGAAATTGATGAATGGCTGCTAAGAGGTCTTCAGGATGAAAATTTTCCAAATATTCATCACTATTTGTAAGGTACTGTATGATATCCTAATATTTATCACAACAATTTTCAGCCAAGGATAAGGATGGAGAATTTTCTTTATAATGATCACAAAATACCTTGTGCATATCTTTTAAGGAAAACAAGCTACCAATTTTTAGCCATTCATACCATTCTCTTGCCTTACCCTTTAATGTTTCCATAAACATTTTCATGAGGCAGTCCTCGTGCCATTCAACCTTTAACCTCCATAAATGTGTATGAAATTTGATGAGATGTAGCAAGGGGTCATCACATTTTTCATCTTGAAATATAGGCAGGTTTTTTATCCAATTTATCTGAGGCATTTTATGTGGAAATCTAGGGATATGATCTCTATTCATTGGATCATATCTTCTTTGTATCCTTGGATCCATGTTTGTAAATCAAAAAGGGTCACTGTATCTTTTCAACCAATCTAGAGTTCTTCTACTGTTGGAGTCTTAAGGTCTATTAAGGGTTGTGGAGTCGCAAGGTGGAAGATTTCAACTTTGATGTCCACCATCAGCATGATTGGGATTTCTTAATGCATTCCCAAGGGAGTTTATGAGAACTAGTGGGGTCAACAGGGCTACTAAAGACCATTGGAGTTGCTAGGTGGATGATATTTATTGTTTTAAGGATGTTCTTGTTGTCCACCATCAACAACTAAATTCCATTCTAAGGAAGTTTGTGGTTTTTTGAGGTATCAAGGATGTCTAAGATATCATTTACTCAGAAGGTCCCACCGTGATCGCCATTATTTTAGGTTCCCGTGATTTGTTGGATTGGTGAGATCAAATGCACAGGGTAACATCAAAGTAGTCTTTGGAGTCCTAGGACCTAGCCTTCCTGTACTCAGAGAGGGCTCTCTCTATTTGTGAAAAGGATGCGAACTTGTTTGCTTTTAGTTGATTTTAGGCTAGTTGTTAAGTGTAGGGTTTGTTTATTTGTTTTGGTTGGGTAAGATGATCAAGTAGAATAGATAGAGTGAGGGAACATTCAAATCATTGGGCTATGGAGTCAATAAAATTCATGGAAATTTTCAACAATAAATCAGGGTGAATCACAAGGCAAATCTAGCATGCTCAGATGGATTTTCAAGGTTTTTGAAATGAAATGAACATCAAGTTTGTGAATCAAAGTAGGGAAAAGGGAAATTAAGAACCCTTTGTCATGTACTTAAACAAGAAAGGAATTCAACACCATTTAACATAGAGAAGTAATAAATAGACAGGGCACACCAATAAATCTTTGATTCAACTCAAGCAAATAAGCATTTCAGACAAACAATCCAATGAAATATAGAAGGCGAGAAACTCATTTAACTTCTAGTGATTTCACCTTCAAGGTTAGAAAACATTTAAGCTAAACATATAACTTTAAGCAAAGAAGAGGGAACACCTAAACATCATTGATCATAGCTATGAAGATCTCCAAAACAATTATTCAAGCATGGACAAAGGGTATGATCGAAACATAGCCTCTTTGGCAAACCTAATTAATGGTACTTTAGAGAGAGACCTCAAGAACAATGTTTTAGTGACCTCAAACAAGCAGGGCTAACCATAAAACATCTTTGATACCTACTGTATTAAACCATTCATGAAATAAACAATATTAGGTGGTCTAGAGAGCAATTAAGAATTCTCTAAAATGACCTAGCAGAGGAAAATATAGAGGCAGTGAAGAAACAAACAGAGCTAGGGTGCCTTTGAAAAACTTTCTTAGTCTAAAACCTTTGTCATAATAAAATCTAGAAGGATGAAACACAATGATACATAATAAAACAATAACTGAATAGAAGCACATCACCATTAACCAAGCTCAGGGATCTGTTGTACGGTACAACAACCCCCCATTTTTAGCTCGTTCACATCAAATAATGGGGACCCTTTCTATAAAATTTTTGGCAAAATACCTTTTAGGATTTTTATTAAGTCAATTATCTTACGATTTTGTTAATTTTTCATTTTCTTTAGATTTTTGTTTTGATTGTTTGGTTAAAATCGATTTTTTATAAGCTTCCTGTTGACGCTTGTTTCGTCTCATTTGGTCAACCGGTTTGTAAATAGCACTCCTTTGAAGTCTGATCAATTATGTCGCCTGGGTTAAAAATTGGAGAATTTAATAATGCATTTAGTTTAAATATTAACCCCTAGATTAGTTATTACTAACAATTTTTATTTTTACTTATACAGCCAAATCATAAAGCATCGGGATTTCGATAATTTACTCCAATTTTCAAATAAATCAAAACTCGAAAAAACCAAAAAATCCTAAATAACAAAGTGGCTGTAATTTAGATAGGCAAATCATCATCTTAGACAAATTCATAATCTAATTTAACATCACTCAAATAAAATTAAAAAAAAAAACAATAAACTAGTTTTTAACATTAAATTTTGAATTAATTAAATTAATTATTATATTAAATATAATTAAATTAATTAAATTTAACAAATTTTATATTAAAAACAAATATATAAAAAACAAAAAACATAATAAAATAAAATAAATAAATAAAAACAAAAAAAAATTTCATCGCATCGGAGAAATGCATCGGGTGTATCTTTTAAAAACTCCGATTGAGTCACATTCAATTCTCCCGATGCGATGAGCTCATATATTTTTTCCCGATGCGACTAACCTCATGCGATTAAAATTCATTTGCTCCGATGCGATCTAATGAGTTTATTTCATGACAATGCGGTGAGTTATTTAAAGGCTATGTTGTTAGTGGTAGGTTAGTCTAAGTCTTATGTTAGTTTAGGGTAGTGTGTTGATTTAATGTAGTGTTAGTTCAATTCGAATAGGTGTAATGTTAGTTTGAGTTAGGTTAGTGTAGTTTTAAGTTAGTTGTTAGTGTTAGTTTAGTTTTATATTATAATGTTAGAATTAAGTATTTGTTAGTATTAATTTAAGTGGTAGGTTAGTTGTTAGTTTAGTTTTATATTAAAGTGTAGTGTTAGTATAGTATTAATGTAATATTAGTATAGTAGAGTGTTAGTATATGTTAGTTTAATATTATTTTAATGGTAGTTTAGTTTTAATTTAATATTAGATTTAATATTTAATATCTAAAATAATTAATTTTAAATTAATTAAATTAATTAATATGTAGAATATAATTAATTTAATTAGATTTATTATTAATTAGATTAATTTGTTTATAAATAGTTAATTATATTAATTAGTTAGATTAATATTTAACTAGTTTAATTTATGATTAACAATTAAATTAGGATTAACTTTTAGATAATTAGAATCTAATTTAGATCTAGATTTTTAATTAAAAATCTGTTTTTTTTTTAGCCCAGCAACAGAATTTCCAGATTTATTTCAGATTTGACTTGTCAACTTTGGAGGCTAATAAATTGAGATTTACTTAGCCAAATGAGGCCCAGGACGGCTCATTGGAAAGAGAAAATCAAGGAGAACATTTCTGAGGAGGTTTCAATAACAGATTTGATCATTTATTGGGTCAAAAATCAGGCAGAAGATCAAGCTCCGAATTTCTAAAAATAAAATCAATTTTCTGAGTTTTATTTTCTTCATTTTCATTTGCCCATCCTCTTCTAATTGCAGATTCATGCATCAATATTATCCTTGGTTAATTAAGATCGTTATGAGTATCAATAAGAAGCTTAAATTTCCTTTTTATTTATTTAAATAGAATTTGATTGGATTTGTTTTACTGTTAGAAATAATATTTGGATTTTATTTTTGCATCTTAATTCATTTTAATTTCTTTTTGCAGGAAAAAACAATAGAAGGGATATTGAAGAAAAATATTTCAATCAATGAGAAGACTCCAGCAATTAAAGATTGGAATTCTTGAGCAATTAAAGTTGGATTGGGCAGATTTTTCTTCAACAAACTCTATTCTAAAAATACTTTTGGAAGGATTATAAATTGCAGATTGCAAAATGTAAAAAGGGTTGCTCTCCTCTGCAATTCCAGACTTCTAAAAGCATTTCTGTTATAGGAATTTAGAGTTGTAGATGGGGAGGAGAGAAAGTTTCAGATCTGAACATTATTGAGGGTTTATGCTTTATGTCTTGTATTATGCATGATGGGCAGAGTTTGCATTTCTGCAGCTCTAGTCCTGAAAGCAGAAATTCAAGTAATGTAAAGTACTGTTAGAGACCAGGATCAGAGAAGCAGATTCAATTAACTGGTATTTTTGGCATTTATGTATCAAATACCAGTTTCATTTTTATTTTAATAAAATTGTTGTTTCATTTTATTCATGTTTTGGCATTTTTGTTGATATGGATAATTTGTCTCAAATTGTTATGTATCTCTGCTCTTATGAATTAAACTCTGATTTCTGAGTAACCATTACTCAGAAATCTGTCTTATAACACTGATTTATTAAATAGTAATGTGTTGTGAATTTCTTCCACATGTTATTGTTTAATTATTAGTTTGACTGATATGATAATCGATATCATTTTTGTGAATTTCTTCCGGAGTGTTGTTGATTTATTATTTTAGTCGAATGGTCTCAATAAAATGTGTTTTGGTACTCACAAATGTGAACTAATTGAATTTCTTCATTAGTTTGACATTAATTAAAAACCAGATATATTTTAATTCTCATCACTTAATTATCTTGCTCTTAGTTGGGTTAGATTTTCATCTACCTGATTGAGATAGGATTTAGATTAGTTTCTTTTTGCTTGCATTAGAGAATAAGTTTGCAATTAGATTAAATTTACATTCTTTTAAGTCCTCTTCTCAAAGAGGCAAAGTCTTAGTTGTGGTTTGGCTGAACCCAAATCAGCTTAAGGGTCATTCTTTTGCCTGATCAACAAGAAGAATTGATCTGATATCCTTGTCTATTGGTAGTTAATGATATATCGTAAACCAATAGCGATAGGGAAAAGGTAACTGGACCTAGTTAAACCAGTCGGAGCCACTATCATAAACGGAAAAGGAGCTGCATTAAGGTCCGGACCGGGTGGTTATCCCCCAATGTTGTAGCAGCGATTTTCGAGGCTTCAACATTTTTGGCGCTAGAAGGAGGGCCTAAGATTTGTTTTACTTTGGAGTCTTTGAATTCTAACATTTCATTTTTATTACAATGGCTCCTTTAAAACTTCCAATTTGGAGTTGTATACATGGACGTGCATCTTCCAATACTCCACCCGAAGTGGTAAGACTCTTGTCTCAGGTAAAGTTTGATGGTAAGAAAAATTCTTCTGCTTTTAATCATGTATTTCAATTTATTCAAAATGTTTCAAATTATGATTTTCAAGGGATTGATGAAGGCATTTTATGCAGAATTTTTACTCTCACATTTGCGGCAAAAGCCAGAAGCTGGTGTAGAACTCTTCCAGGTGCTTCAATCCACAGCTGGGATCAATTTGTTACAATTTTCATTTGTAAATTTGACGGCTATGATTATGAACAGGTATGTGAAGAAATTGAATATTTACGAAGGTTTGAAAATGAGTCTGTTAATGATTTTAATATTCGATTTCATTTAAATTGCTTAAGATTTAAAAACGAAGATAAACCTATGGAAGAAGAATCATTAGATTGGTTTGAATATATTTGTTCTCTTCCACCCTTTCCCAATCCATATGAAATTAATTCAAGCTTTGTTCCATCCCATTACAATATAAATGAGAATCCCAATTTGGATGTGCAAATAAATTGTGATGAAGTGGTTTCACAAAGCTTGGAAAATATTTCTAATCAAATGCAAGAAGACAACAACAGCAATTTTGGAGAAAGAACTGCTTTGGAATATGAAAATTACTCTGCGGTCAATTCAGAAAATCAGATCGCAAATCAACAAGTACAAGCAACAATCGAAGTAAATAATAAAATACAAACTGCTGTACAAATTTCTGAATTCCTCCATGATGAGCAAATGCCGAAATCACAGCAGCAAAGCAACCTTCTTCAAGAAAGCATGAGCATACAAAGGAATGATTTAGAATCTGAAATTTACAATGAGCATAATGCACAAGAGTTCTCAAACAGAGACAGTTTTAAATGCATTGTTTCGGGTTCACATTTTTCCCTTTATCCTGATATTTTTAATGATGGTAATTTTTCCCCTCTTGATATTAATGATATTTCAGAAAATACAGAGGCCGATCTAAATGAATTACTATTAAGTTTTTATCAAGATAGAGAAGCAATTAACGATCATTCTTTTGCCATTAATGAACATGAAATTCTTGTTCCTCCTTGTTTGGATATATTGGATGAGATTGAAGGGAATTCTAGAGAATCTTGTGAGGTCATTTATGATGATTACTCTGATATTGAGGATGTTGATTTCAATTTTTCTCAAAAGAATCCTCATGATAAAATTCAAATAACATCTGAGAATGAAGAACGCTTCAATTTAGAAATTATCCCAACTAATCCTCATTTTAGAGCAACAAATTATCTTCATGATTTCATTATTCGAGAAAACTTTCCAATTTATGATTCGTATCGTGATCAAGCTCTCATTCCTACTCATAATCATAATCCATTTTCTAATTCACAAGTTGGAATTCAAAATTACTCAAATTCCATAATTCTGGCCAATCCTTGTGAAAATGAAATTATTTCAAAACGATCCCAATTGTGTTGTAACATTAGTTGTAAAAATAGTGATTTCATTTTAGTTTTTCTTTCACAGTTATTTTGTTTAAATTTAGATTTATTTTTTGATTTTATTTTGCAAAATTTTCACACTTTTCGCTGGCATATTGAACACCTTACTATCAAACACTCAATTGATACATTGCCCTGTTGGAAAATTGAAGTTTTATATTATAATCAAAAGCATCAAAAGATATTAATATTTCAATTTCAATCAATGCTAATGTTTCATCAAAAGCTTCTATTTTTTCAAAGGCAATGTCGACAAGAGAATGTATTTTTGCAATCTGGCCAGCAATTCAATTCAATTAATAATTTTCCATTTCATTTGAAAGATTTCCATCCATTTTTCATTAATTCATTTGAAAAATATTTGGAAATTTTTCTCTCAAAGGAGATTGTTAATAATTTAACATTTGTACATAATACTAACAATTCTTTCCAAGCCTTTGAATTTAAAAGCTTATCTTCACAATTTGGCCTGTTATCTCTTCCTTTGAACATTTTCCAATTTTTAATAGAAATCCATCCAGATTTCTATGATCCAATTGGTATTCAATTAGAAAGGAAATTTCAAGAGAAAGAGATTTTAATTAAGTTGCTAACAATAACTGTACATTCTGATTTCAGATTTATTTTCCTCAGTTTAGTTAGATTTGTATTTTTATTACTAACATTTGAACTGTACATACATGCGGCAATTAAAATGAAAAAATGGCTACACTGGAAATATGACTATACCTAGTCATTTTCATGTATATGGTTAGAATAGGAGTAGAATTAATTTAGTTTGTTTGTTTTGTATAGTTAATTTGTTTTAACAGTTTTGTAGATTAAAAAATAAAACAAAGCAATCAGCCTTCTCATGCATGTTCACTGAAACATTTTCTCCTTATCAGAAAGTTTTAATTCTTGCTTTCCTTTTTAAATTTCTTGCATTAATACCTCTACTCTGCTTATTTTGAATAATGTCTTGATTAAATTCAATTGAGGTTGCACTTGGCATCGATCGCCTCAAAGCCACTTTTCTTCATTTCGAGATTTCCTTCTAAGATTTTCTTTTGGAATTTATATGAAAAAGGTTGAAGATGTAAGAGCTTCATGATCTCATTATCCCATGAAATGTATGACTGTCTATGATAAGCTTAATTCCAACTCAATCATTAGTAGTCAGTCTAACCTTTCACGATAATCATATGAAGTTCATATTATCTTCCTCGGAATTTGCTAAAGCTGACCTTAAGGATGTCAATTTTGCTGAGTGCACACATTCAAATCTGTTTTGATATTTTTCTACAATTAGTGGCTTTATCCCATTCTAATCTTTAGTTTATTATTTGATGCTGCAATATGCATCATATTCATTCACTAAAGACATTATTGAACAGTCGCTATAACAATACCAGATTTTTCTCAAGTTAATTCGGAATGTGCAGAGGTAATAAATTGTTGTTGCAATTCAAAAAGGAAGCATAGTTTCAGATTTATTTCTGGTAAATTTTATATTTCCTGAACATGAATAAACATATCTGATTTAGGTTGATTGCTCACTCCGATTTAGAATAAATAATGAGATGATTTTGAACAAATTCAGAATTTTGATAAATCGAAGGAAGAATTTGAAGATTCATGAGGTAAAATCTACAGACAATTTCCTTCCAGGTATGCATTTACAAGTTCATTTTCATCTATTATTAGTTTATCTTTTCTTTAGTTTATTTTTTATTCTTTTTCTATTTTAATTGCAGGTTTTCAGTTGTTTTCAAAACTTGAAGTAAGCAGCAAACCCAGTTCAAATTTGCAACAGGTTCAGGAAAATTTTATTTATGATTCATTAGAATTTGAGCATTCTTTAACTTTGCTTTCATTCATTTAAAAAAAATAAAAATAAAAAAAAAATAAAAATAAAAAAAAATCCAATTGAAATTAAAAATAGTATCGCAAGATTCATATCAGAAATGTTCCAACTTGATTTTCATATTTCCGATGCAAGATCTCTGATGTGTTACATCATTCAATTTTTCATAAAATATCAAATCACATATCGCATTGGAATAAATTGAAATGTTTGTTTTTCATTACAAAAGTTCTGATGCGATGAAATGGATAGCAAATGCGCATATCACATAAGGTTAATTCATTTCAAACGTTCCGATGTGATGAACCCAATCGGCAATTGCAAATCGGGGAAATTACATTCTAAATATATCTATTTGCAAAAAATCCGATGCAATAAAGTTCAAATCGCAATCGAGAATTGGTAAAATCATATCACAATTGGTTAAAAGGTCAAACTTTTAAAAATTTCCAATGCGATGAAGTCTAATCGCAATCGCATTTCGGCAGGATCCTATCACAGTTGATTCGTTCATTTCAAAAAATTCCGATGCGATCAACCCAATCAGCAATCGCAAATCGGAGAGACCTCATTTTGATATATCCATTTGCAAAAACTCCGATGCGATGAAGTTCAAATCGCAATCGCAAATTATTAAATTAGTCAAGGATTAATTTTGAAAGACCTCCGATGCAACAAGTCTAATCGCAAATCGCAAATCGGGAGGAAAATTGAATACATCCTTGTATGCTCATTTTAAAAATTGTGATACAATAATTCATCACCAATTGCTTATCGCTATCACTTTTTAATAATCGCCAAATGCTCATTGCTCATCGCTTTTCACTAATTGCCGATTGTTCATTGCTTATCATTCTTCGTTCATCACCAATTATTATAAAAAAAAAAAAAAAAAAAAAAAAAATCGCATAGCTGCTATCGCAATTGTTTTAATTTCAATTCCCTTGAACACAAAGCATTTCGTTTTTACATTTTACTGCTTGCTTTACTTTAAATTAAATTAAATAAATAATGATTTTGGGTTATAGGATTTTGGTTAGTTTGCCTTCTTCATATTTTTTGTGTCAAACTAAAAGAAGAAGTCAGCTAGTATTGGAGAAATTGATACCTTCAGGTAAGATCAAATGCAATCATCCAATGGTAAGATTCATGTACCCACTTTCATTAATTTCCATTTCATTACTTTAGTTTCAGTTTTGTTTTAATATTTGAATCTGTTTTGCAGCTCTTCATAAAAGCTTTCCATCATCTGCCAAATCATATTTTGGAAGCCCTATGCTCTTTTCCTGGTTTTATTTTCAAGAAGCAACGATAGTCTTCATTGAAACAGCTACACTAGGAAGTTTCTAAACCTTTAATCTGTTTCTTTAAAGCATTCATTTTATTAGAAAATGATTAATATAATGCTTTGAAAACGACAAGATTGACATCAAACAGAAATTTTTCATTGACGCTGAATCTGAAGCCTAAAGCATTTACAACCTTTCAAGGTATAAGTTTTCTGGATCTCAACATAAGAAGGAATGATTACATGATTATTTTATTTTACTTCATGTTGTTGAGACATTGGTATAAACATTCTTATTAGAGTTTGTATTTCAAAAACTTGGATTTTCTTTTCCACTTTTTAATTGTTTCATTTTTATTTTTTGTTTGCTGATTTCTTTTCTCACCTTAGCTTAAGAATTCTTTTCCTTTGGTTTTTAGTTTTGATTTTGGTAATTTTGCCATGATTTATATGGAAGGTTTTTTTGTTATCTAGCAATGGTTGGCATACATGGGAAAATTGTTAATAGTCTCCTATTAGCTTTTTCTTAAAATCTCTTAGCAAAATTTGTTTTTCTTATTATAAAGGTAGGCATACTTAAGGAAGAGATTACAAAACAAGAAAAGTTGACGAAGTATCATGAAATCTAAGAAATTTCTTTTTCATCAAAATTGTAATTATTTTGAGATTTCAATACTTTATTAAGATCTTTCAAAATTCTATTATCAGTCAAGAAAAGTTATTTTTAACCAAGTAAAGACACTTTACAGCAAAGCACTTTTAACTCCGAAATTGTCATTCTGAACTCTTAAGGAGTCAATGATTCTCCCTGTCCCGAAGAGTCTTATTTTTCTAGAGTATAATCCGGAGATATATTTAAACTTAAAAGATAAGAGGTCTCATCATGAGCCTGCTTACCATGATCATAGGGGAAAAATAGGCTGACATTACCAACACTGCTAAACAAACCAGGGTAATGGCTTATGATTGAAAACAATTATAAGACAAGGGGTCTCATCACGAGCCAGCTTGTTCAGTCCAATTATAACCAGTGAATGGCATTGTCAACTATCTGGCTACCAAACCAGGACAATGGCTTTTAAGAATTAAAATAAAAAATAAAATAAGCATATATAAATGGATTTATCTCTAGGTCAATAATTCTTAAATAGATAGGATTCTGAATCATTGATGATTAAAAGGTAACCCTGTCGAGACTATAGATGTTTGCTGGCAGCAGTGGCTCTACCTGTGACAAATGAGTACATTTTAAAAGCTAAGCTGTAAAGTGACCCCTACTTTATCTCTACAACTAATTAATAACTGATATAGAGTTATGAGATATTTTAATTTATGGGGAATTTCAAGAAAATTACACTAAGATGATTGTTGCTTTTATTCAGATTAATGAACCTAGTCAAACATTCCAAAAATAATTTTCTCTTCTTTAATTATTTTTACTTTAATTTTAGGAAAATTTCATTTTTATCAAACAGAGATAACTGTTTCTTCCAGTGAATCGCCAATTGTTGTACGGTACAACAACCCCCCATTTTTAACTCGTTCACATCAAATAGTGGGGACCCTTTCTATAAAATTTTTGGCAAAATACCTTTTAGGATTTTTATTAAGTCAATTATCTTACGATTTTGTTAATTTTTCATTTTCTTTAGATTTTTGTTTTGATTGTTTGGTTAAAATCGATTTTTTATAAGCTTCCTGTTGACGCTTGTTTCGTCTCATTTGGTCAACCGGTTTGTAAATAGCACTCCTTTGAAGTCTGATCAATTATGTCGCCTGGGTTAAAAATTGGAGAATTTAATAATGCATTTAGTTTAAATATTAACCCCTAGATTAGTTATTACTAACAATTTTTATTTTTACTTATACAGCCAAATCATAAAGCATCGGGATTTTGATAATTTACTCCAATTTTCAAATAAATCAAAACTCGAAAAAACCAAAAAATCCTAAATAACAAAGTGGCTGTAATTTAGATAGGCAAATCATCATCTTAGACAAATTCATAATCTAATTTAACATCACTCAAATAAAATTAAAAAAAAAAACAATAAACTAGTTTTTAACATTAAATTTTGAATTAATTAAATTAATTATTATATTAAATATAATTAATTTAATTAAATTTAAAAAATTTTATATTAAAAACAAATATATAAAAAACAAAAAACATAATAAAATAAAATAAATAAATAAAAACAAAAAAAAATTTCATCGCATCGGAGAAATGCATCGGGTGTATCTTTTAAAAACTCCGATTGAGTCACATTCAATTCTCCCGATGCGATGAGCTCATATATTTTTTCCCGATGCGGTTAACCTCATGCGATTAAAATTCATTTGCTCCGATGCGATCTAATGAGTTTATTTCATGAGAATGCGGTGAGTTATTTAAAGGCTATGTTGTTAGTGGTAGGTTAGTCTAAGTCTTATGTTAGTTTAGGGTAGTGTGTTGATTTAATGTAGTGTTAGTTCAATTCGAATAGGTGTAACGTTAGTTTGAGTTAGGTTAGTGTAGTTTTAAGTTAGTTGTTAGTGTTAGTTTAGTTTTATATTATAATGTTAGAATTAAGTATTTGTTAGTATTAATTTAAGTGGTAGGTTAGTTGTTAGTTTAGTTTTATATTAAAGTGTAGTGTTAGTATAGTATTAATGTAATATTAGTATAGTAGAGTGTTAGTATATGTTAGTTTAATATTATTTTAATGGTAGTTTAGTTTTAATTTAATATTAGATTTAATATTTAATATCTAAAATAATTAATTTTAAATTAATTAAATTAATTAATATGTAGAATATAATTAATTTAATTAGATTTATTATTAATTAGATTAATTTGTTTATAAATAGTTAATTATATTAATTAGTTAGATTAATATTTAATTAGTTTAATTTATGATTAACAATTAAATTAGGATTAACTTTTAGATAATTAGAATCTAATTTAGATTTAGATTTTTAATTAAAAATCTGTTTTTTTTAGCCCAGCAACAGAATTTCCAGATTTATTTCAGATTTGACTTGTCAACGTTGGAGGCTAATAAATTGAGATTTACTTAGCCAAATGAGGCCTAGGACGGGTCATTGGAAAGAGAAAATAACACCAAGTTTCACCTATACTGGACTTGTTAAGACTTAACAGTAAAGGACTTGTAAATTATAAACAGGAACGAACAACTCCTTATTAGGGTTCGATTTTAATACTAAGTTGGACTCATCCGAAGGATGAGCCTATATAACAAGAAAATGTTATCATCCTCAAGCTTGTCAAAAATAAAGAGGTACTTGCCAGGAATGGTGGGGGAAAAGAGAGAATATGAATCCAGTTGTCACACTTTGTTTCAAAAAATTGTATACCACTCTTGAACACAACAATTTTGTCACATTCATATTTGGGTTGGGAAAATCCTTTGGCTAAATAGTTAATCGAACCACATTGAAAGTCTTCAACCGGTTTCTGGGTATTAGCTTTAGGTCAATCGTCACCATCTACAATGTCGTTATGTGTTCAAGAGATCAGTTAAATAAACCATTCAATCCAAACATTTGTCTCTACTCGCATTGACCATCCCTGAGTCAGTCCTTACTAAAATTTATTCAAAAATTGATCTAATGGTTTCGTATCATGGGCTTTCCTATGACGGGTCACTTTCTATCGACGACAGCTCATCATCTAGACAGTTGATCTAGAATCCTATCAGTACCTTGGGATCTGCATGCCCTAATGGCAGGTTTCTTGCCTTCGACGATAGGTTGCATCATTGACCTTCGATCGAATGATTCTGTGAAGTGTTCGACTTCAAATCATTCATTCACATTTCATGGATTGTACTGAGTGCTTTGAGAACCATTGTCATTATTGGTGGTTTCTCTCACACTTGTTAACAGTTCACATCATTGACTGGTAATCAAGTGGTTTCTACCATGTTCGACTTTGACACAATCAATCGCATGGATAGAATCGTACTAGTTCGAGAAGCAGGAATCAAGACCCTGGATTTAGTTTCTACCATCCAGGCTGCGAGGAGTTTTATTATTCATCATACAGTAGACTACTTATAACAGATGGCTATGTCCATGCTGTGTCTACTACTTCATGTAATTCTAAAATCATTTCTGTATCAAAACATATAGTTAGTTTTGATCTGAGCATGGGAATGCCTACCTCAGCGATGATATACACACATATATATATATATATGCTTACATTGAATGTTTTTTCAGGGTTTCAACCGGTGTGCCTGTAGCCTAATCCTCAAAATGATAAAGCACTTCACTCTTCAGAACTCTTCAGAACTCTTCAGACTTCGCACTTTAGGGGGCAATCTGTTACACTAAAATTTTTCACCATGACATTTAGCTATATATATGGGTTCATCATTACTTATTTATTTCTCCCTTAGAGGTCTTAAAACATAAATTTCCTAAATCAAGTCTTGAAACTGGAGAAAAGCTCTTAAAAATCCTAAAAATCATAACTCCGCACTTTTCCTAGTCATTTCCTGCAGTACCACGGTTTTTTGCTATAAAACCTACGGCACATCCCACGCGTCCCGTTCATTAAAACTATGGACCCTCGTAAAAGGTAAAATAAAGAGAAAAGTAAGTTCTAGAAGCCCAATTGGTCAAATATTCTCCCAGCTGGGGCCTTCTAGAAGTGCTATCTGGTCGAGCTTCACCCCTTCCATTCATGAACCTTTATCCCTTCATAAATGGAGCTATCCCTTAGTTTTTGGAGCTAAAATCCCATGATTAGAGGGCTTTATCCCTTCCTTATTGGAGCTAAAACTACTTCCCTTATGCTATAAATTGAGACCGTGTTTCAGTCTCAAGGGTACTTAGAACTTGGTAGTTTTGAGGTAAATTGCTAAAGAAATTATACTCTCCACATTTGGTATCATTGGCATGAGAGAGATTACATACTCATGGCCATAGTCTTATGCTGATTCAGAGAGTTGGAATCTTGTCAAACTGAGGAAAACGACTGTTCCGGACTCCGGAAGAACCTGTACAAACATCAAGGCGTTAAGGTTGTAAGGTTTCTTCTTTTATTCAAATTTAATACAAATGGATTCTA